>JAGVSP010000291.1:0-83915 GCA_022494985.1 Micrasema minimum
AAATATCTCAGTTTATATTCCCTCCATATTATTATTATTATCATTATAGTACAACCTCCTTGGTTATAGGGACAACATCATAACATATATTAAAGTTTGCATAAGCATTTAATAAATTTATTGCAGATGTCGCAGATGTTCTTGTAATTTATTCAAAAGTACATCTTCTTTATTATGTAAGATTTCCACAATATTATGAAGTAAAGTACAATATTTGCGCACAAAAATCAACAAACAGGAGACTTACAAATATTAGGTACACTACAGCTGGAAAACAAATATTTTTAAAATTCTTCTTTGCTTTAAGGCCATTAAAAGTGTATTTTTATATTTTGAATTCCAAAGCCTACCTAATACCTAATATTTATTATTATTTATGTATTTATTTTCAAAACCAACACAGTCATTACAGAATATATTATAAGACGTGAAACATTATTTTGCATGACCAAAAACGGGTTTTGAATACTAAAAATTAAGATTGTATACCACACACAAGTACAAAGTGCCTAAATAAAATAATAAGAAAGGATGATGAAAAAAGGGGGGATGAGGAAGAGTAGACGGATGGTTGGAAAAAAAAAGAGGGATTAACAAAAATGTTACAAGGAAAGCCCATAAAAAATGAGAGAATGATGTTACTTTTCTAACAAAATAACTGGTCAAAACAAGTACCTACCTAGGTATTTGACGCACATTATTTTTAAAATAATATTGGTGTATTTTTTTATTTATTTTTTTTTATTACATTTCACAAATTTAATAATCACAATAATGGATGGCGACTCAATCAGTAGAGACCCATGCCAATGATCTGGCCCGACTCACTAGATAGTCCGTGTCGAGTCAGGGCATTGTAGTATTATACATAAGTTTGATTTCACAAATTTAGAGTTTACAGCATACTAAATTTTAATCATTACATAGCTATATTTTTGCAGGCATTTTCAATATATACACACACGACCCATTAGACTTATTACGTATAAAGGCACGTAAAGGTATGATTATTTAAAAATTACATATTATGATTTTAATTTTCGAATGGTGTATAAGGTGCAACAATTTGTCAAAAAACAACATTAAGAGTGTATCAAGAAAACACTAAACCCCATTACGAAAATGATTAACACCAGTTTAATTTAACCCAGGCGTTAATATTCATACTTGCGATGGGCATTTCATTAAAATCTCGAGATATGTATCCGATCGTTTAGCTCAGTGCATAGAGAAGCTGACCGGTGCGGTGATCAGAAAGACCCAAGTTCAAATCCTGGAGCGAACGGATATTAATTTTTCAAGTGATTTGATAAATGCACATAGCAACTGTGATTTTTTCTATCTTTCTCTCGATTTGTTAAATATAAACAAAACAAGCTTAATGAATTCATTCCCGTATCCGCCCCTTATTGTGCATAGGGCATTAAATAGAGTCACGCTAGTGCAGTGTATTTTGGTTATTTTATAACACGAAGATAAAATAATGAAGTCAATCATACATTAAGTATTAAACTGAAAAACTTAATTTTAAAGAGATATTTCATGGCAAATTAATACCTATCATTGGTTGACACCCACGGGAATCGAACCAGCGACTTAGTGTTTGGTGGCCCGACGCACTAACCACTAAACCACGAGGCGTACAACTATCACATTGTAAAACTATTCACAAAACACGCACCTATCATACAAAAAATTCATTGAAATTTCACGCAGGTAACAAATTTGTATTTCGACATGCATAAAAAGTTGCACGTTAAGCCCTCAAAATTATTTGACATCCCACTAACCTCAGCTTCAGTCCATGGTAGGTATATTCGCGTTTGATCCAGACCCCAGACCTTGGCAGAACAACGTGTTGACCACTTAACCGCAGAGGACTGCAAAAAATAATACTCGTCTTTATTCTGGTCGCATCTTGAAAGAAATTTTATTTTATTTTAAACATTTTTACTCTTCAAATTTTGTTTACATCATCTAGAATCTAAATGATGGGAACATGAAAAATACAATAATGTAAAATTGAATTTAAAAGCGTTTACAAGAACGCCACACTTCAATTGCCAATTTAATAATTAGGTACTATCGTTGTAAAATATATTTTTGAAGATTGGAATATTTTGGTATTTCGCGTAACTGCTTTAATTTGGCAAAGCGTTGAAAAACACTTAGGCCTCAAAAACTCATAGTTGATATATACCTATGAATTGGGTTCTTCCAGATTTTTTATTTTTTATTTCAAAAAATTCATTGAAAAATTTACGATAATCAAAAGATTTTTTTACGATGTCATATGAATGCGCGTTTGAAATTAGCGCTTTTTCAAATCGCTCGCAAAATCCTTCATTTGGCGCGCATGCGGTGTGACGTCACAGCAATATAGGCGTTCACTTCGCAATGAATTTCACGCCTTTCACAGTGGACGGGTATGACGTCATAAGCCAATAACGGGCGTTAAAAATCATTCGTATTTTCGTGTTTTTAAAACATAAATTTAAAAATGAAAGCAAAATTTTTGATCATTGTGTTTTATATCATTGGAATTGTAAAAATATCCTCTAAATATTTATAACGTTTTCAAGGATATTCATGCTATCGGGAAGAACCCTATTGAATTTTTAAAAAAACGGGTTCAATTACGTTAACAAAATACACAAAGAGTGAGGAAATGTCGCAATTGATGTGTAATATTACGGAAACATTTTGATAAAACTCTTTTTATTCATTTGAGGCGTAAAAATGTTTACAGAATGTTAATACGGACGTTCTCCACGTTAAGGTTGATTGCATAATAAGCACCTGAAATATAAGATTGCTCTTTAATATAATCCTGAAAATTTAACGTTATAACTTTTCATGTTATGTACTTCTCTTCCTGTTTTTCATGTATCACAACACCCTGTGTTTGTATGTGAATCGGTGTGTGTACACATACTCGTATTATAATGAAGTAGTTTGCGTGTTATAGATTCGGAATCGTTTTCTGGAATGACGCGACATTTTGTTAAGCAAAATATAGGTATACTTAGAGACACCAGCGGTGCGATTCTCTAAGGTTTTAGACACTTATGCGCATACGAATTCAGTACAAAATCGTATGCGCAGTGGTTTAAAAATACTTACAGAATCGAAGCGCTGACTGTATATGTCTATTTATGACTCTTTAGTCATACGGGATCACGCCCGAAGTAAAAGAAAATGAATAAATTATTACATATTTCTGATTTAATTTTTTTAAAAATTAATACAGTATTTCTCGTAAGGTATTAAAAAATACGAAAAGCAGTTAAAAACTGTTTTGGACCGTTAAATAAACCTATACTTTTGACTGTTTTTAAAAAGAAGCCCAATTTTTTTTTTTCAATAAATGATTAACATACTTTATTTTATTCTCAGATTGCCACAAATATTATTGGTTTACGTATATGATTTTAATATCTACTTTAATAGATCATTCGAAATAGAAAATCGAGCAATTTGGATTATAAAAATAAAGAAAAAAAAGACGCATGCAATATTTGAAATACAGATGAATTGAAAGTTTTTTTTCTAAAACTACATAGCCCCTTCGGCCTGTGACGGGTATTCCCGGGCTTGAACCGTCATAAACGACTTTTCAACTAATTTTCTAATTTTTGGACCATGATTTTACAGTCGAACAACTCTAGAATAAGACCCCTGAAAGGAAATGTTTCTCTGACGTCTGATGGCCAATACTCCTATCATAACTAACATTTATCGGCTGGACGGGAGCGCATTAAACAGAATCAAGTATAAATAAATGTTTTTCTCCGTCGACCCAAAAAAACATCCAGTTGTATTTTTAATTTGGATGTTGACTCAAGAGTGCAAATTAAAAAATGTGCCTCAATAAATTACCTATACGTATTAAAAGTTCTATTTTTTATGTCAAATGAAGTCTCAATGTCGACTATAACGGCGCGGCGTTCATAGCAGCTTTGAATTAGAGTAGAGGATTCCGATAGAAAGGTTTGAATATCGAATAAAAATATATTTTTAACTAGAAGTATTGCTTCTTGTCCCTTAAAAATATGGAATAATATTTTCCTGAATTTCCTCTATGGGTACTTTAAGAAAAAAAGGGAGTTACATTAAATTTCTCCTTTACCTTGTTTGTGATGTACAAGGTTTATATTTCATGCAATGGATTTTCGTTCAATTACCTACTGACTTTAGTTAGTTATCCATAATATTGTGTTGGAATCAGGCGGTGCATATGATACACACGGGTGTATACGTGTATAGGGTACTGCATTAATACCTACACAGAGTTATGCTTCGGTACCAAATTAAAAATATTGATGTCCATATAATCAGATAATGAGAGGTTTTTTTCCACTGCCCCAAAAATATTGAAAATGTGATTATATTAGAGTTGCTGCTGCTATTGTTACTTTTGAAGTGTGTGTATGACATTTTATAGAGCCTCCGGTTCTAGGTCAGGTACTTTTCTGACAGTCGCGAGTTTTCTATTCCACACGTTCGTTGTAGGTAACGTTCAAAAATATACACAGTACACAGTACCTACTTCTTCTAATGTCAGAGTTCTAGACCTACTCCGATTAACTGAAACTCAATATATCTACATGGGTACTCAATACCTACTTCTTCTAATGTCATAGTTTTAAAGCTGCTTCGCTTAGCTGAAACTGAATACATTCAATATGTACTTACTTTTTCTAATATCAGAGTTCTAGAGCTGATACTGAAACTAAGTACATACATACCCAATACCTACGTTTTTTAATATTAGAGTTCTTGAACTGCCAGCTTAAAACTGAAAACTGAAACTAAATAAGAAGACCCTAATATATACTTTTTCTGATATCAGAATTCTAGAGCTGGTACTGAAACTAAGTATACACGATACCTACTAACTTTCTTAATATTAGAGTTCTAGAGCTGCTACACCTAATGAAAACTGAAATTAAGTTAGTGTAATACACAATCTTATCTACCTTTTTTAATACCAGAGTTCTAGAGCTGTTAGCGGAAATTCAGTAGATATACACACAATACTTGCTTCCAGAAAGAAAAAAAAACATTTTCTGCACATTTATGTCGTTAAAAGGTTTCCGTCCTAGTATAATGGCGCAATTACATCACCGTTCACAAAGGAACTTTTCAGCACAGGTAGGGAGCTTAGCATAAACAAACATCGAGATAGAATTCATAACTTTGTATGAAAAAACATTGCCCTTGGCATACGTCAATTTCTTGGCTGGAAAGGGTTTTTCCATTCCATTTTTCCGTTTTTATCCATTCAAGTTACAATCAGAAAATTAATCAACATTTACAAATTAATTATAACATCAATGTTTTGTTGAAAATATTATAAAAATAAATAAATTAAGGCATCCTTTTTATACAATTATTAGGTACCTACTTTACCTACTGTGGTACCTAAAAAAAATTGTCTGGCAGAAGATCGGTGGATGTATTAAAGCTATATAGTTTTTAACTAAAATAAGTAGTAAAATGAAAATCGTTCAAAAATTATGTAGTATGTATTTAACATGCCATTGCTTGGCACTTGCACACAACAATATAGTGTATACAGTGTATGGTATATGTATAGAATAGGTAACTACGGACATTTTCATGAGTAGGTAGGTACACCCAACTAAAAAATTATTTGAATAATTTTTATTTCTGGAAAGAAGTGGAAATGAGAAGAAATTCTTTTTTTATACAGAAATTAACAAGTAAAACACCCACACAAAATCTTCTAAGCATGTCTTTAGCTGTTCTATATTATTCGTTAAGCAGAACCGTCACTTGAGATTTGTCACTAACTCTGTTCTAAAAATAATTAAATGAATCTTTTGTGAAAAATACGCTTTGCAGAAACCGAATGAATCGCCTGTTTTAACGTTCGGATGTAGAGCACAAAGAGCAGAGAGGGATTTATACTTAATCTTTGTTTAATGTTTATCTTGGGCGGAATAAAAATACGTTTTCGTTTACTTAGGATCCAAGGTAACGGAACGGAGAAGACAGAAGATTAGCGCAAGTAATGGAACGCTAACAAGATTACCTATTTAGTTGCCAATCAATAATCTTATGTGTCTGGTAATTACTGAAGGAGGAGGTGCGGTAATGCAATATCGTTTACATGGGTAATACATACTGCGGACTATTACACTTCACTTACAATGTATGAACTTTCATACTAATCCTTTCATGAAGAAAAGTTAGCCACGTTAATGCGGGTAAAAATTATGAACTAGGTAGGTACATACGAGTAGATAGGTAGGTACTCAAAGAATCTAGGGTAAATTAATCATCATCATCATCATACCATATCCGCTCTCTATGTGAAGCATATGGAATCCACAAACTGCCTCCAGGCCAAGCGATCGGCCGCCAGCTTCTGTGCATCCTCCCAAGTCAAGTCCACGTCCCGCAGCTCTGACGCAAATGCCGCCTTTATAACTCCTGCATCACACCTGTTCTCATCTATGGCTGCGAATCATGGCACCGAGTTTTGAGAATAGGTGTCTTAGAAGAATTTTAGGTGTGTGGTGGTTTGACTTTGTAAGGAACACAGAGGTGAGGCAACGGACACAGCAACCCTTGGTATGTTACTGTTTAGGCCATATACTACGTATGCCTCCCGAGGACCTTAAACATGTTTGCCTATTTTACAAGGCATTAGGTTTTCGGCGTCCTGGTCGTCCACTGTTGAAATTAATACCATGAAAATAAATAGCGAAGATACAAAGTGTATAAAAATACTAGGTAGGTACCTAATGTGTTCGTTTTTTCACAGTAACTGTATTTTTACAAAATTATTTCTTTGTATTTTGTTATTTTAAGCAAAAGCTTGTTTATACCTCGACCTTCATCACCCCACATTACTGCATTTATTTGCGAGAGGGATTATTATAAATATTTTAACCTACTTAATCCGTGCGCCCCTCTAACTTCGTCTAAATAGCTCCGCAAAGATTTATTTCTAATAAAATTTTCACGAAACGCTCTGAGCTTAATTGAGGCCAATCTACCTTATGCATAATTAACGTGGAAAGTTCAAATCTAAATAAAAGTTGGTACGGAGAAGAACCTCCATTACTCGGAATAACCTGAGATATAGAAGGTATGGAAATATCACGAAACTTGAGAAGTTTCTGGAAATTCTTTTTATTTAAATTTTCTTGTGGAAATTAAACATCTGTACCGGCTAAAGAATATTTTCTATTTGTGGAGGTTTTCTCTTCTGAATTTATTTACATTGAGATACATTGTATAGATAAATATTTTTAAAAATCCACGAGATCTTTTGAATGAAAATATAAAATCAACATTTGAGAAAAAAAAAAAATTGATAAAATTATTAACTATGAATTATTGTATTGAGTGTTTCTGGTTCTATATCTGTAATTACTTTTTAATTTTATTTTGAACTTTTTATATTATTTTATACTGTTATGCTTAGTATAAATTTTTACTGTTTATTTTTTAAATTTTACCTTAGAATTTCAATGTTCTAATTATTTTTCCCTCGGTCATAAATTTTGCACATTTGCGGAATGCTAAATAAATCCATTTAAATGCAAGATACACCTTACGACCAAAACAAAGAAATAACAAATTCTCTGCCAGCCATTTGTACAACAGAATACAGAATTTCGTCTTGTCAGGTTTTATTATAATTTAAAATGACATGCAAAGGTGTGTAACACTTAATACAAAACAGTACTTAGTATGTAATTGGTGAACTTTCATTAGAATACATTATGTCAAGCTATACTGAAGTGAAATATTATGTACAACAAGGAAGCTGTGTTGCACATTACGGAATCGTGTATTCTACTATGAGAATCATTTAAATTCACGCATACAAACATATGAATTATCATACAAATGTTCGTAGCTCCGCTATAAAGAACGAAAAAGTAACAATATAATACACATTTGATTCTGGCAGAAGATTTTGGTGGAAATTTGAATGTCGCGTGGGTGAACCTGAGACTGGTCGTATTCCATATACAGATACATTATTTGCCTATCTAATAAACAAACTTAAGCCTATTTCTTCCATTATGTACAAACATTATGTATGTAACAAGTGGCACTGAAGCTAATCATCTCACGTTCATGTAACAAATTGTCAAGATTCTCTGCTCTTGGTGTACCGATGCAGTGCCCTATGCATCATTAGGTGCGGATAAGGAAAAGTACTAGAATTAGTAGTAGTAGTAGTAGTAGTAGTAGTAGTAGTAGTAGTAGTAGTAGTAAGTAGTAAGTAATAATACCTACATATTACTTGGTTGTATTAATTGTACATATTACTCATACAATATATACTCAATACTCTTGACGATATATACATGCAATAGGGGAAGGCGGTCTTAGTTGTATCATACATTGCCTGTTTTTAAAATTATTCAATGTTATTAATCCCCGTGTAGATAGGAAATAATTACGCACTCATGATTGGGCCGATTTAATAGGTCACATTTGACACTTCATCAAGATTCAACAACATAACCTTGTAAGGGCAGGTAAAAAATATTATTTATTTTTTCGAAGTTATAACTACACAATTGCTTGACTTTTTTCAATTACGATTTCATATTTATTGTAATAATGACAAAATAAGGTAATTTTATGATTTACTTTCACTAATAAACCATTCTAAACAAAATAAAACTTTTTTCTGTTCTAAACGTCGTTACAATGTTGCATCAGCGATCCTTTCTTCTAGAGGTGTTACCCAAAATATCGAATGTTGATAAGTAGAATAGAATGATTACTTGTGAAGGAATATTTCACCATAGACGAATAATTTAAAAATTTACGATATTAAATAATATACATATAAATAATAATATACAGGGATTCGACTTATGATTTTTAAAATAAAATAACAGTATCTATAAACACTTTTTCATAGTAATTGAATTCGATTCCCATAATATAAATATTATGTTTGAAGTCCGAATCGATTTATTCACTTTCATTGATGTTTAGCAGGTCACCTCACTATTAAAACTGACAAATGTCAAATGTGACCTATTAAAATGGCCCTATGGTGTATTGATAAATTGTTGTCATGTCATATTTTATGTGTGATACCTACCTTAGACTGGTATTACTGAAGCGTAAGTCTGATCATCTTGCCTTCATGTAGTAAAATGATCAAGATACACTGCACTTGGTGTACCAATGAAGTGCACTATGCACCAGTGGGTGCGGATAAGGGAAAATAGTAATATTAGTAGTAGTACTTATTGTTGAGCCCCTGTATCATCTGACCCCCTCCTCCCCTAAGCATACTACACACAATGACACAATTTCCCTACATTTGAAAAAGTATTAGGTATAAGTCTTAGTATATGAGATGTCACTAGGTACGAGGTATGTATTGAATAATATTATATCACCCACTTCACCCGCCGCGCGCCGTCTGGACATATTGCAGTTTATTGGCTCGGCGGTCATAATACACAATCACGCTAATTTGTATACAGTTTTAATGAGAATATCATCCCAAGGACACTCCACTTTTCTGTTCATATTACACACAAAACTGATTAACGTAATCGTTTTCATTTGTTGAATTCATAATACAGTTTTGTGGCCATTCGAATGTAATTGAACATGTTTCCAAATAAAGGATATGTGAATATACGAGTAGGTAGCTATAATAGTAGGTATCAGGTATCTATTCTTTTTCGTAGAGAAAATTCTATCTTGTTTTTATCGACAGAATCAGAAGATGATACTCAATCAAGATGCCAGCCCTGGGCACCAATTTTTACAATTTTTTATTTTACTTTTTTGTACCTGCGCCAATTCACTAAGCTATTAACATTTTTTAATTAAGAACTTGAATAAAGACGTTAAGATTTTTCCAGGTTTTGCGTCTTTTGTTGTTTTTATTTATCAGCTTGACTGTGATCTGAACATTATTCGCGTCGTGTCCTCGTAAGATATTACGTTGCTGTGCAAGTTTTTGGCATGACTAAAATGTATTCAATTTTTTTTGTGCATTTTAGAAAATTATCTATTGAGTTATCTTTGTGTAGGGGTATTAAAACTTTTTTTCGAGTAGATACATACAACTGGAACTTCGCATTGTATGGATATTTAATTTACTTGCTTGTTAAATCCTTCAGCAACAAAGGATTCGTCGACTGCATTAACAATATATTAGCATGCGTTCATACTAATAATGATTTATTTACAACTACAGTTTGCGGTTTATATTCTGCTTGCCGTGTCGGGTTTAATAACAAGAATAATGTATGCAGGTCAGGTAGCAACACGATTTCACGTACACAGCCAGTATCATTGTTCCCAAATATTGAAATTGAATGCCGCCGTTTTGTTTTTTTTTATTCGTTTCTCTTATTAACACAAGCCATGGTCAGGTAACCTTATTTATTCATTTAATTTATACAAAAACAGGTAAAGAAATACAGCAAAAAACAATTAACGGAAAATTACAAACATGAGAAAAATTACCGAAAGCGGTAATCCTATTTGAATTTTAAATTAGGTACAAAAAAGAAGACAGCTCTACCTGAAGCCGATTTTTCTTTTTCGCTATCATTTTCTTTTAATGATTCTAACCTAATCTTAATGTATTTTTTTAAGGATTAGAAGAATGTCCGCCTCGTGGTGTAGCGGTAGTGCACTGGGCTGCCATGCATGAAGTCGCGGGTTCAATTCCCGATGGGTGTCAATATGAAATATTTATTTCAATGTGTTTTTCACACGAAATATTTCATATGCGATACCTTAGACTGGCACTGAAGCGTAAGACTGATCATCTCACATTCACGTAACAAATTTCAAGATTCACAGCACTTGGTGTACAGTGTCCTATGCACCATTGGGTACGTTTAAAGTAATAGTAGCAGTAGAAGAATATATTTAAAAAGAGATACCACAAAATGTTTCGCTGTTCACTAACTTAACTATTTCCACATTTATTATAATTTACCTTTAATTTTATTGGTCTGAATTTTAACTTGAAAGCTCTCTTTGTCCATAAAATGACCATTTTAGGAATTCAACTCCTTCCTCGTCAGTAAAAATTTTTGAACAAATTTGGAAAAATGGAAACAGAATCATCAAATCTATGCAGAGTTTTTCACTAAATGTTTTTAAATATATAATGATAACGACCTAAACCCCCTATTTTCTCCTTTTTTTTTTCGTCCTTATACTTAAGATAAGTATCAAACATATACAAACTACAGGACTACTGGAGATTAGTAGTCCCATTCTATAATACATGTAACTACATAAGTAATAAGCTTTCACCACACTTAAATATTTTCGATTCTCGGTTCCCTTAAATAGAATCTTTAATTAATATTTTTAAATTTTAAATTAATCTTAAAACGCCTTAAATTACTTCGAGTCAAGTTTAAAAAATATCAATAGTTAAAAGATGGTCAGGTTTTTTAAAATTTTATTCATGATGGTCTACTTAATCAAAAAATATTAAGAAAACGAACTAGGTACGTTAGCTTTAACATTTTCTAGAAAACTTCAAATTGAACACTTAACAAATTAGCAAAAATGTTTTTAAGTTTAAAACATTTTTTACTTATAGTACCACGTTAATTATGTGAAAGGTTTTGTATGTAAGTATTCTATTATGACAGATTACCTACAAACTTTCTGAAAATTTCTTAAGTTTTTTGCCGGAATTTGGTAAGTATGGTACATAATTTTAAGTCATTTGGACGAGTATTAGGTATTATTTCCGTTTAAAAAAGATTTACGCTATGTTCGTTACTAAGGATAATTTACAGAATGACAGATGATAACCATCAGTTGTGACAGTTAATTGTTGGCATAGCAACAGTACTTTAGCCCAAATATAATACCGTTTAATAGATGACGATTATGTTCACAACATGAAGTTTATGTCGGGTTCCTCTGTAGGTTTTTTTTTACTGAATATAAAATATATCCTGCGATGATTCAGTTGACTCGATAATGTTTATTATATTAATTTGTCAATAAGTAAAGTCCGAAAATAAATACTACGCAAAATAAAACATTTTTGTATTTTCATCAAACGTATGTCGTTAATCCATCAGCTCCGCCGAATACAACCGTAGGATGGTCATCGACGGTCTGCCAGGACGACGCGACGGGATCCTGCAGGCGTAAAGAAGAGGCAGCTCGGGTTCAGGCTCTCCCGAGGCATCCGGAGTACATCCCCAAGCCAGGTCCATCGCCGCATCTTCACGACTCTAGTTATTGGAGGTTGCTGCGTCCGTTCCCTAACTTCAGCGTTGGTTATGAAGTCAAACCACCTAATGCCTAGAATCCTTCTCAGACACTTATTCTCAAAGCTCATCAAGCGAGCATTCTGAGCTTTTGTGAGGTGCCAGGATTCGCATCCATAAAGGAGCACCGGCACAATACATGAATTAAGGAGTCGGCATTTTGTTTTGACCGAGTATAAACTGGAAATTTCAGTATAATACCGAGTATAAACTGGAAATTTCAGTACAATAAAGTATAATACTGATTTTGCAATTTTTTACACTATTTTACTGTCATTTTTTATATTTCTATATTATTTATCAGTAGGTAGGTATATGTATAAGTTTTATGTATGAACATTGTGACATTAATTGAAATTTTTAAATTTTTTTATTTATCGCTTAACTCTTCCAACTAAACACAGGTTTATTCATTTTTAAGAATTAAAGTGGGGTGATAAAGCCAATAAACAAAATAAGAAAAAACCATCATGCATGAAAAGATAATTTCAAAGTTTTCATTTATTACAGGTATTGGACCTAAATAGCATAATAAATAATAACAAACATGATTATCAACGATATGCAGCATGATATAAATAATTAGCTAATTTTGACTTTTTGATTTCCCACACCCGGTGGTCATAAAAAATGTACAGTAATAATTATTTTGTCAAACTTTTAAGGCCTCGTATAAAACGAAAATTAGCATTTAATTAGTAGGTAATGTGGTTGTTCGTCTGAATGCTTATTTATTGTATAATTTCAACGTTTTAACTTGCCCTTTAATTTTTTTTTTATTAAGGGGACAGTCAAACAGCTGACACTTGTGACACTATTTGGACTCGCAATCTTTTAATCTGACGTTAAGAGGGGAGTCGTGAAACAATAATAATAAAATTAATATGTACAATATCGAAGGGTAACCGCTTAACTATCGTTTACTAACTATATTTTTTAGATTTTGCAAGAGTTAAACAAAATAATTTACTACCAACATAACATTTTTGTATCATAAACATAAGTACGTACATTAAATTAAAAACAAATGTGAATAATTTATCGTTATTTTTTTATTTCCCATCATGTAAAACAGCATTAAATATTGAAAATGTTAAAAAAATAATTTTACCAAAGAATTTAGTTAAAATTGTCACCCATCGATAATTCTGTAAATTTGTGGGTAAAAATGGCTTATCGTATAAAATGTAAATACGTGATATTACATAATACATTATCATTATTACATGTAATTACTGCATTATAATAAAAGCTGTAAGTAATAAGTCTCGGTACCCAACATATTATTTACTGTTGTTAGATAGGTACTACACATTATACAAAATTAATTAAACTCTGCAGTGCCCTATGCATCATTATAAGGGAAAGTGGTTGTAGTAGTAACTAAAACTGACAACATTTTAAAAGGGTTAAACAGAACCATATTTAATATAAAAAATAAATGCAAATGTAGTTTATTTTATGACTTCTCTAATCAACATTTTTATTAGAAATCTTTGTTTTTTATTTTCTGCAATCGTTTGCATAATAATTTACCTAGGTATTAAAAATAAATTGAAATCTGTTGATTGTACAAGCAAAGGTATGCGTTTTTTTAAACTTTTTGTTTAATTGCTAAGGAGTGTTATTATTAAAATATCTGCATTGGCACTTTTGGATAGTTTAGAACACGCGAAATAAGTTAATGTATATAAAAAGCCTAATAAAAGCCCTAATAAATTGGCATTTAATTCGTAATTTAAGAAATTAAGAGTTAAAGTACAAGCATAACATTAAAGCATGATCTAGAATCTAGGTAGGCATAGGATTGCAGCCACTTTTGGGTTAGGATAATATTGATTTGCTCTTAAATAATTGTCTCTCTGCGGGCACAAAAACATCAACATCATTATGTGGGGAAAATTTTGTTGCAACTCCAGATAATCCTAGGCAGGAGTGAAAAGAATTCTACGTCAGTTCTGATATTTCCCAGAGCAAAGACATCGTTTGTACGCAAATTACGGTGGGGTACATTACGGCAAATCTGAGCCAGGATATCTCGGGCGTCAATATGGTTAGATATTATATTTACATGATCTATGTAGCTATAACAACAGTTTAAAAAAAAACACTACATCCATGATCTTGGTAACTGCAGGACGAGTTTTAATCTATTCTCTCAAATGCGCAGCGCTCTTGAGATAATTTTTCGAGAAAAAAGCTCCATCAAAATTTATTTGATGTTATAATGAAATTTGAAAAGCCATAACTGTCCTCTTAACATGCGTGCTAACCATAAAAGCTCACATACTTATATTTATTAGTCTTCCATGTATGCATAAACACAGGTTTACCATACACCACACATATAACAAAACAAAAATATAGCGCTTTCCTTTGAACATTATTTATTTTCATTGTGTTGGTACACTTTGTTTAGTATGTAAATGTATTCAGAAGCCTGGGCCTGCCAGTATTGTTTATGCGTAACACTGCTTACACTAACACTGGCAAATGCATAATATACGTATATTATTATAATGCTATTAAAATGTGTATGAGTAAATTTACATTAGTGATCTATTAATTTTATTTTACAGTGCATATTTTATAATCAAGGTTTTTTTTCAAATGTAGACACGTTGACTAAACGCGATTATGTTACTTTTTATACATGTTTGTATATTTATTAGATTTCTTATTATTTTGTCTTTTTATATGTATTTGGTACATTTTCTTCGTAGTCTCTAGAATGGTTTATAGCAGGCAAAGGTAGGTAGATAATGTACATTAGAGAAGAGCCATATTCTTTCAGAATGGACAATCTTAATAATATATACTATAGGAATTTTAGTTTAGTTGGTAAATCTCGAATACAGGAGGCTCTTTTAATTTAGCAATCTCCAGTCGATAATTCATAATCAAAACAAATGTCCAAGTTTATGCATTTATTTAAGGAGCTACTAGGTCCACCCTTTGTTAATTGTAAAATGTAGTAAGCGCCCGGATGAGCGCTCGTTAAAAACACGACCAAAATCCGATCGAACGTATTTTTGTTTTCATTATTATATTGTGCATCGCGTACACGATAATTTTTTCATATTTAATATAGTAAAATCTACGGAATTTAATATAATCAAAAATTCTACTAAATGTTTTACAAATTTTAATCAGATAATGCACTAGATATTTACGTTTTCTTTAATACATTTTTTTAAAAATCTTATATGTATATGTTTTTGTGTTAATGCATCAAATGTTATATGCAAATTTTAACAGGGGTTTTCTTTCTTTAATACATTTTTTTAAAAATCTTATTAATTGTGTTATTCAAATGTTATTAAAAACGAAATATTGTGATTCAACGAAAATAAATAAAATCTAGTCCGATAATCCACTAGAAAAAGAATTAATAATTACGTCATATTTTTTTCATTTTTATTTAATGAACCATGAAGTACAAGGGAATTTTGCCCTGACGTACATGAATGTATGGGGGACCCCGTAAGGGCCTTAAAGTTTTAAAACTAATATTCAAGATAAACTCGAAAATAATGCATGGCTTTAGGATTTAAATATAATTCGACTACCAAAGATAGTTCAATGCGCCTACATTAAAAAAGGTAATTAATCATCTTTAAAACTGTAGGTAATGTAACTAAATAATATAAGTATTGTATTGCTGATAAAATACACAACTATTTTTCAGTTTAGCATGTTCAAAGTTGGACATGTTAATCTGGTAGTAATTTTTAGTAGTCCAATTGCGGCTTGTACCTAACTAGTAATTATTCAATTCAGAGCAGTATTACGTTTTACAAACTTTGTTCACTTGTTTACAGCAGTTTTCATACAAATTAAGTCAATTGTAAAACCCGCTCAGCTTACCACAGTACGTAGCATACTATGTACCACAGTACCACCTACCATCAGCTGTTAGGAGCATTGACCCACTTAGGTACCTAACTACTACCTACCTACTGTGTAGTCAGGGCTCTCAAACCAGTGGCGAAACATGAAAAAATATATTCATAAAAAAAATATTTTTATTCTAAAGAACGACTGTAGAGCGGCTTCTCTCAAGCCTGGGTATTCTGTGATGTTATTTCCCTTAGTGATTAAAGCTTTCGGTCTTTTATGGTGGTTAAAAAAATATTATAAACAACACTTTGAGTGTGCCTAAATACTTGTATAAATTATTACTGTTGACGTATCAACACAGACGAGAGGTTTGAAATGGAATATGGATAGGTATATGGGTGTTTTTATATATCTGATACCATGTCTAAACTACTAAACGCTTCAGAAGTCGAAACTAGTCATCTTCGTGTAATGCAGTGCAGTGTCATATGCACAGTGAATGGGGAGTGTTGTAATACATCATGTGGCTACTTAATCAAGCCAAAGAACAAGTATTGAAAATGCCTAGATATTCCGTTCTAAAATTCTCGTCTCTGTTTAGATAATATCAATTGTAATTTTTTTACTTTTCACGGATAAAGATTATTGTGAGATGAAGGTGGAGGACAGCCGACAACCCAAAAGGCTTATGAACTTCGAACCATAAACCTATGCAATAGCCCGAAATAGTATCGGGAGACCTAAATGAAAGTGTTTGGATTTTGGATTGAATACAGAAATTTGCATACTTAAGCACTGATAAGGTACTAGAATGTTGTATTCCACGCCCAAAATCTTTATAGAAAAATGTAAGAATTAACGGAAGATTTTATTTCTAATGGATGTACATTAAAAAAAATAAGATCCCATAGAATATGGGAATATAGAAAATTTCAGACATTTTCAGACTCATAACCTGTCATTAACAGAGTTGATGGATTTATTGTGAATGCGTAAATCTCTCATTATGTCCATGTTAACATCCAAACATATTCAACTTTTTTAAGCGGTAAATATTCTATCTTCTGTTCGTAGTTTGGTGGACGATTTTGGAAACCTAGTCTCGGCCATAAATAATATGTTATTAATAGGACGTATACGATACCACTGAGCCATCACTTGACTCAACATACATATAGATAAAAATAGTTAGAAACGTATGGTATATAGCTGTAAGACGATTGGTGATCTAGCCTCTTTTTGTACAGTGCTCTTGAAGCGAAAATGGTCCAAAATATAGACAAATAAATAGGTTATTACACATGTTATTAGGTACATAAACTAACTTACTAACTAACCATCACGCCATTTCACCGAAGGGTAAGCAGAGAGGATAGAACTCCATACCACTCTGTCCTGACAGACTTCCTTTGCTTCCTCTACATTCATACACTCTACTTCTCATGCACATGCGCACTTTTTTCACATGTCCACATTCATTTACTTGTCGTACTTGGTCATGCCATGTCTTTCCCGGCCTTCCTCGGCTTCTACATCCAGGCACACTTGTATTTAAACTTCTTTAAGCCGTTCTTTCATCACTCATTCGCTCCACATGACCAAACCATCGTAAAAGCCCTTTATTAATTTTGTCGATAATGCTTATCTCAGCCTTGCACTCTGCTCTAATTTCGACATTTGTACACCTATCATACATAGTCTTACCACACATTTGCCTGAGAGATCGTATTTTCCACAGCATTTAGTCTACTTTCATCCTACTTTTTCCAACACCACGCTTCACTTCCATACATAAGGGTTGGTACCAGAACTCCGTTGTGTACTGCCAATTTTGCTTCTTTCGATAAGTTCTTATTTGCCACTATCGATTTCAAGGCACCATTAACTCGTGTTTCCATAAGGTACTTTTGGTACATAAGTACGCTGAAAAAAAATAATTCCACCAATCAATGCGTTTATTTTGTTTAACATACCTATTCCAATTCAGTTTCATCACAAACCTATTATTTACTTTATCCACTTAATCCTAATTAGTATATACTTTGTTACGAAGTACTCGTATGTATCTATTATGTTATAGTTCGGCCAACTTCCAAGAAAAATAAACAGTCCGCAAAAAGTTCCATTGGTAATCGAATACAATAGTACCTACCTATGTATTATTACTCTATTGGGAGCCAATCGTAACTATCATTGACCTTGGGTAGAATGACATAATATTATTATAGTAAGCAAAAGCTAAAAGCAACTCCTCCACTCAGTGAAGCCAAGTTTTGAATAGGGAATTCTAATCCAGATGGAATAATCTTATGAATTTATAATTCTTTGAATTGATTGATTCCTGGTTCACAGTTGAAATGTTTTTTTTGCTAATTAAATTGTATTATATTTAGCATTTAATACTAACAATAATACTGTGGCTTTTGTCAGTACAATTTTTTTTGCAAGTAAAATAATATATATGCGTGAAAAAGGTTTTTGGATTATCTTACTGAATGAAAAAGAAGTAACTCTGAATAAAAACGTCGGTGTGTCAATTTTTGAAGGAAATTTTTTATTCTACAAATTACTTGATATATATGCAGATTATTATTCGAATGGATTGTTTGAGTGTAATAAAACATTTGGGAATTTTCGAGTAAAGATTATTTAATCCGGTTACGTTATCGCGTATTTAATCCATGCACTGAATAACAATATTGCTCAAAACATTAAACAAGTCTAGTATTTAAACATGTTTTCAACAACTTCCATAGAGAATAAATATTGGAAAAACGGATTTTTGAGCAAGGATCGAAGGTGATAATTTCATAATAAATTCAACCGTTTTTCGTGGAATTGCCTCGTGAATTCTGAAAACCGACTCAAAAGCATATCTACACAGTGATACAAATATAATCCATAGAGATAACATTATTTTATCACCTTTATGAGCCACAAATAGATTCCCAAAGTTATCGCGATTGCGATAAACGGATTTTAAAAGACTTTTGTTATATTGACGCAAGATTACTGAAATTGTTGTATGCCCTATGCTCACCATTTGGTGCGATAAGGGGAGAGTACTAGTAGTAGTATGGCTAAATGTAAATCAGCCAAACACACAAAATATTTTGAATATAATGAAGCCATACTATAAAAATACCTACATTGTACTAAAATTATATAAGAACAAAAGTTAAAGCTTCTTAAAATGTAATTAAAAAGTTTTAAGTGTGTTAAAGCGGTAATAAAACACTATAGTGCTAGAGTCTTACAACATCATAATGTTTTTTTTTTATTTTTATTAATTAATTTTATTCAAAAGTTTAATCAAAGTGGTTATTTGTTTTTACGACAGTGTTAAAACAGTAATATCTATGTAGGTCAAGTAAATTATAGCAAATTGTTTTGAAAAAGGAAACAATATAAATGAACCTGTTGTGGTGGGGGGGGGGGGTTAGTGGTAATTCGGGGATTCCGGATTTAGAACTCTAGGCTCGTATCACACACTCCAGCACAACTTGTATTAATGGCTTCATTCTGACACAGTAGTTTTTCCGACTATTTGAAACAGCCGAAAAGGAAATAATTGAGTATATCATAAGTAACTCAAATGTTTCTTTTTTCATTTTTTTAAAAAAAATAAATATATATAAAAGGTATAATATTTCATAATATATTCAAAATAGCAACTAAATCATTTTTTGATTGCTACAATTTTTATCTCCTCTAATATAAATAATCACACCAGTTTAATAATACAATTTCTTTTTTTACCCTTTGTTTACCTTCAAATTTCCTTCACAGATTCCCGTTGTAAAGAAAAACAGCTCTGAAAATAAATGTCACAGCATTTTTCCTAAAAAACAAACCCCACTATTGGATATCTAATAATAACGCTCGCCCTTATTGAACGGTCGGGGAAGGCAGGGCGTGGCCGCCATGTTTTCTGGTTATTTTGTGTTTTATTGTCCATCTGATCATTAGTCTGATAATCGATTGATGTATTTTCCTCCACCCTCCATGTTTACTTTCATACCCAGTGTAAATATTATTACGGGCACAATTGATCCGCTTTAGTTTATATATGTACAGAACGATGTTTTGTTTTCAGAAGCAAACACGATTAAATAAATTATTTTAGATTTATGTTGTTTACGGAATTTGCCTCTTAACATGTGTTTTAAGTAGGATGTTCATTTCAACAGTCTTAATTGTCAAACGATAAATAAAATTAGCGTTTTATAATTAATATTCACAAGAACTGTAAATCGAAATCGAAAACTGAACCGGCTTAGAAAAGTCAGTATTTTGACCACTAGCACTAGATAGTGTGGATGGCATTTGGGGAGAGCAAAAATTAAAAAAAAAGTACAAACATAGATGTAGATAGGTACATTACACGTTTACATCACATTTCTTTTATTAAATCTTTCATAATATTGTTATAATAACTTCATTTTAAAATTGAGAAGATGAAAGTAATAAAAAAATAGACCTCTTGTGTTACAGGACCTTGAAAACCGTTATATTTTTTCAAGTGGTAAGAGTTTGAAAATATCGCGTTATTTATGTCATAGATAAACACATATTTTCTCGATAATTGTGAGCTGAAAAAATAAATTTACATAAAGTCCTCGAATTCTCGGCTAATGTTTATGATTACGTGACTGACGCGGTGTAGAAATTTAAAAATGAGAGAATTATGTCGAAAAAAATTGTTTACCACGATGCGATATTGTGAATTGTAAGGAAGAGTTGGTTGGTCGCTCAGAGGACTACAAGGATTCGTATGTTGGTAATACGTGGCATTTTATCTCCGACCAAATTTTTCTAGTTGGTTTTTACTATCGAACATCACTCGTCTCCGATAAATATAACATATAACAATTTGACATCTGAACAGAGACGAGAAGTTTGGAAGGGAATGTGGATATCTAGGCGTTTACAGGTCAAATTGTAATTATTAGCCCGTAATGGGTGAAATCCAGTTTTTTGTCTGAAAAATGAGAGAATTATGTCGAAAAAAATTGTTTACCACGATGCGATATTGTGAATTGTAAGGAAGAGTTGGTTGGTCGCTCAGAGGACTACAAGGATTCGTATGTTGGTAATACGTGGCATTTTATCTCCGACCAAATTTTTCTAGTTGGTTTTTACTATCGAACATCACTCGTCTCCGATAATATAAAACATATAACAATTTGACATCTGAACAGAGACGAGAAGTTTGGAAGGGAATGTGGATATCTAGGCGTTTACAGGTCAAATTGTAATTATTAGCCCGTAATGGGTGAAATCCAGTTTTTGTCTACAAGTATTTGGACACACTCAAAATGTTGTTTATAACATATAACACTTATATTTTGTTTGTCCACTATGTATGAGATCGCGGGTTCGATTCCCGACCGCATAAATAAAAAAATCATTGCGATGTTTCCCACAAACGTATTTAATATTCTTCTGGATTGTCGATGAAGCGTAAGACTGATCATTTTGCCTTCTTGTAACAAATGATGAAATGGTGTACCAATGAAATATCCCATACATCATTGACATTTTAATGACAATTTGGTAGTTTATCATAAAATATGTTTTCATATTTAGTGTATTCTGTCACGCTATTCTAGATCTTTATCACGTGGCTATATTCGCTCCGCTATAGCGAAGTTATCCTTTAAACTAAAGTTTTTTCAATGAAAATTAATATTTAAAAAAAAAACCATTTTGCAGTCAATGGATAAATTATATATGTTGTTAGTAAAATTCATCATCTCTATATACCATTAAGTGCGGATGAGGGAGAGTATTTAGTAGAAGTACTAATAAAAACTCCATTCAAACAAAAAAAAATGTTAGTAGAAAAATCGGTTACCGCAACACGGAAAGTTGCACTGGCCAGTAGAGTTATATCAGTACATTTTATTTGGTTTAAATCGAAGGTAACTTTATCTGAAACAATCTATGACAATATTAACACTATCACTTACTATCCGCACCACATGGTGCATAGGCTAAATGACGCGTCTTACGCTTCAGAGCCAGTCCAAGGTATCGTATTTGAAACATTTTAATATGAGAAACACATTTCCATACATATGAAAATAGGGGATACTTCACAACACGTGGTAGAGCTGTCGAAATTCCACAAAAGTTTTTACTCTCTGGAATATAGAGGTACAGCATAGAAATGGGCAAAGCTGTGATTGGTTGGATTTAAAAATCTTAACCTACTGTATAAATTTCGCTTTTAAATAGCTATTTGATTTAAATTATTTTATTAAACCCAACCTATCTTAACCTACTGTATAAATTTCATAACCTATTATCTTTGGATTTACCAATAGACTAGTCCTCATAAAAGTTACCATGTATTGTGAAGTATCCCCTGAAAATAAGGTGGCCCCAACTTATTACAAAGTCGAACAGCTCCAGCATAGGACTCCGCAGGCGAAGTCGGCAATTCGGTAGCTGTTTGTCTCGCGCTATAGTGTAGTTATATTTAATAGCACTTTGTGGTGTGTGGTGGTCCCGTAGTGTGTGTGCTTGTGTGCTGGTGATGGCCTTGCACTCTGAATCTCATTTTACGGGCGACCATTTGCCCGACGCGAAAACAACAATCGTGCCTGGGTGTTTAGCACTTCGGCAACACTTCGAACGAGAAGAAGCGGCTTTTACGATGGTTCGGTAATGTGGAGCGAATAAGGCTAAATACTGCTTTCCCTTAGCGGCAACCAATGGTGCATAGGGCACTGCATTAGTACACCAAGTGCAGTGAATCTTGATCGTTTGTTACATGAATGCAAGATCATTATTAGTCATACGTTTCAGCACCAGTTCAAGATATCAAATAATATGAAATATTTAAATTGGGTTCTTCCAGATTTTTTATTTTTGATTTTAAAAAATTTATTGAAAAATTACAATATCAAGGGAATTTATTTTTTATTTTTACGATGTCATGTGAATTTTCTAGCGCGGTTTGAAATAGCACTTTTTCAAATCGCTCGCAAAATCCTCCATTTGGCGCGCATGCGGTGTGACGTCACAGCAATATAGGAGCTCACTACGGAATGAATTTCACGCCTTTCACGGTGGACGGGAATGACGTCATTAGCCAATAACGGGCGTTAAAAAATCATTCGTATTTTCGTGTTTTTAAAACATAAATTTATAAATGAAAACAAAATTTTTGATCATTGTGTTTTATATCGTTGGAATTGTAAAAATATACTTTAAATATTTATAACGTTTTCACGAATATTCATGTTATCGGGATGAACCCTATTTTTAAAATTTCATCGGGAATCGAACCTGCGACTGAAAAGTCGGAATAAAATGTAGATGAGGCAAAATAAGTGTGCCATAAGAGTGCGTGGCGCTTATATAATATGTCCTTTGTATAATGTACATAAGTACAATCTCTGTTTCGCTTTTGACTCTATATGCTAAGCACCCCAACGCTGCGGGAGCAGGCAGCAGGCACCAAGGCATCGAGATATCTAATGAACCTACATAAATACACCGTGTAACAAAACTCGATGTACAAGCGGGAAACCAGTGAATCTACATCATATTTTAAGTCGGTTTTGAAAACTTTTTATTTTTTATTTGACCCATAGTTTTTGAGAAAATTGAATACGAAGTTACGAAGTTTTTCGATAAATTTTTGCAAATTGTTATCAAATAATATTTATTTAGTAAAATTATATCGATAAAAAAAACTAAATAAAAAGACTTATTTTAAAAAGAATTCGTCCAATTTTACCTAAACTGTATTAGGTAGGTACTTATGAAAGCTTTTAAGGTGGAGAATAAAAAAAAATTCATTCAGTTTTAAAAGTCATATTACACATTCGACTCCAAATATGATGTAGATTCACCAGTTTTCGGGTTGTACTTTGTACTACGAGTTTTGTTACTTCATGTATATTCGTATTGTTTGTACGTATCGTACGATAACCATATTCTTAAAGTTAAAGTTAAATTTTGTAAAAATAGCGCTAAATAAATAACATTATGTGACGTTACTTTCTGTTTATTTATTAAAGACAGAATAATAAGTTAAATATTTTTGTCCTACATCTTGTCCCGCTACTAATAGAATAAACACCCTTGAAGCGATTTTTCGCGAAAACAGTGCTAAATAAATTATGCTTACACTATTTTTTGTTTATTAATTACACCTATTATTTTGTTCATGTTACATATGTAAGGTTATTTTCATTATTATATTTATATAATATGTAAGGTCTCTTCAGACAACGAAAACACTTAATTTTCTGATATAAATATAAGCAAGTGAATGCATTTTCGAAAGAAATTTACGATATATTTACTAGAAAAGGATTTATAAAGCTGTTTGAAATCTCATATAATTTTTATCATTAAAATTTATGGAGAGACAAACAGACGCAGACGTTCGATACATAAAATGTAGATTTTGTGCATTATGGCTGATGAAAGAACGGCTAAAAAATATATGATGCGACTGTGCCTGGATGTAGAAGTCGAGGAAGGCCGAGAAAGACATGGCATGATCAAGTAAAACAAGTGCTTGAAAGTGGGGATGTAAGAAGTCGGAATAATCGACGTGCGTGCATGAGAAGATGTATGAATGTGGAGAAAGCAAGAGAAGTATGCCAGGACAGAGTGGTGTGGCGTTCTACCCTCTCTGCCTACCCCTTCGGGGAAATGGCGTGATGGTTAGTTAGTTAGTTAGTATAACATGCTGATTGCTGATGTTTGCGGATAATTTGATAATAATGTTAACATGTATTTTTTATCTCGCCTTTGCTCGCTATAGACTTCTTTTGTAAATGTTTTACAGATAACTTTTATGTAAGCTGGAAAAAATACTAAAATTATTTTTAAAAAACTGAAAATTGTTATATTTTTTAATAGGGCAGTATATATATATATATATATATATATATATATATATGTATATTACAAAAATGTGAATTCGTTTATTTGTACACTTTTTTAAGAAAATTACAAAAACCAGAACAAAGTAACGAAAAGTAGGTATAAAGGTAATAATATTGACTATTAACTTAAACATTTCAGATAATGTATTATCCTTTCGTTTCTGAAAAATATCATACGCTTCAGTACCAGTCCACGGTATCACACATAAAATATTTAATATGAAAATTATACGTAAATAAATATTTCATTTAGACCTCCTACGGGAATCGAACCCGCGACTTCATGCGCGGTAGGCAAACTACCACTAAGTTACTAGGCGAACATAAAAATAACATACATGCGTACGGTACATAAATGCATACATACAAATTTAATACACAATCGAAATATATACTAATCACTAAAATGTAATATTATCCAGTTTCATACTTTGGGTAATTACCCCTGGATGAATTCAGTTTGTAACCGAAACGTAAATTTTCCAGGTTTTGATTACTGTAAGGGTCATGAAATAATTTCCTTGGATGATTGTATTTATTATCAACTAAAAACGACGTCCCTTTTTTTAAATTTTCCTTATGCACAATATAATGCTAATTTGTATTGCATAAAAGCAAGATAATCAGTATTTAGTTTCAGTGCCAGGCAAAGGAATCACATATATTTTTTTCACGTGAAAAACCAAAATAAAATAAAAGACATAAAATACTTTGTGCCTACATTTACCATAATGTTGAGTAGTGTATTATCTGTTTACGCTTCAATATACCGTACTCGTGTATGGATGAACATGTACCATGTACGTATGTACTTATGCAATTCAATAAAGCGTGTCAAGTACCAAACTATTAACTTTACAATTATTAGTACTAGACGGTATTATTATTCACTCAGGAATAATATTGCAAAACGCATCTATTATTGTATGGTAAATTGATTTTATCGCCGTTGCTATTATTGAATAATGAAAATAACAAATTTGTCGTAATCCACAATTAATATTATAATATTAAAATCGGTTTGTAAGATTATGTATCTACTAACTGTTAATATGGTACTAATCAGATTCTCTATGTTCAAAGCCTACTTAACTTCTACTACTAATCCAACTAACAAACTGATTTTGAATTTGTAATTAATTTTGAATCTACAAAGCGCATGGACGACTGAAATCTAAGCTCTCCCACCTAGTATATATAATCTGTGCTCCCTACAGACAGGTGCATGGTTTCACTAATTTCATAGTGTTTACAGTGTAAACATTATACAATTGGTGACTGAAGATAACTAAATGCGACTTCATAATATTCCCATGTGTAAATGCAATGTTACAAATGGATTTTCACCAATTTTAAAATTATTGACGTAAAACTTTGTAGGCGCATAGGAAAGCGTAGTAATTGCCCCATGTTATATTAAAATAGTACAAAACGTGCACTTTGCGAACGCATTTCAACTGCATTAATATGGCAGAAAGTCCAGCTTTCGCCTTCTGCTTGTTCCACACTTCTACACCATAAATGGAATTAGACTGTTGCATTAAATATTTTAAATTACCGGTACTAGAACTAGAACAGATATTGGAAACCTTTTTTGCAGATTTAATTTCTATACATTTAATAAAAAATCTTATAAAGCAGTTAATAAAAACAGTGCGGTATTAAAATATTCCTAAATAGTTAAATATACTATAAAAAAACTATAGATTAAGGATTTAAGACTGTAGATAAAGGATTTTGTTTTATTTTAATTAATGTTGTACAGAACTTTATTAGATAACTCAAAATAAAGTGAGTCCTTGAAGTTTGTCCTTGCGTGTTATGATACGCTAACAATTGAATAATGGCTAACTCTGGTTCTGGTGTTTACATACAGATCATAATCAAATCCTAAAAAACGACCATCGTTTTACTAACTACTTATGTATTTAGAAAAGTTGTGTGGTGTATAATAATATTACGGAGGCACGCCTCTCAAAGGTTAGCCATTTCTGAATTCTCTTATTGCAATACAAATTTATTATTAAACGCAATTCTGTACTGCAGATGTGAAACGAAGATATCCAAGCTCAGCACTATTTTCCGTTTAATAAATTAAGTCAGAGTCAATGACTGCCGTGTTTTATTCGGCGGATATTTTTTAGAGAAAATGTTTCCACTCAATTTGTGGGGCTATTTCCATCTAATGCTGTTCAGCTAGAAAATAAGAATTAATGGGGCATCCACACACGTGGCTGCAAGTTTACAAGATTTTCAAATTAGACCTATAAATTTCATAAAAGTCACATAATTCTCATCATCAAATGAAGGGTAGTCTTTTTTAGTTCGTTCGAGAGGAACGGTTACTAGAGATTTGATAGATATTTTTTAATTTAAAATATAAATACCTTTATATTTTAGAAAGGCATCTACAAAAATATTTCAACGTGGCGTTGTTGCTCTTTTCTACTTCAAAGTTGTGCAATAAAATTACTTCGAAAATATTCACTTTTCGTAATTTGGATTTTTTTCTTCTATGCGGGATGTTAAATTTAGAAGAATATTATTTTCACTTTTTTGCTTGAATATTTTGACGATGTTTTTTCTGTGAAAAAATGTGCCCTACATTTTATTGTCCAAAAAAACATAAAACATATAAAACATATATTTTTATTTATTATATTTTTCCTATTGGGTTCTACGTCAGTAAGAGATCAGTAGCAAGTCGTGTAATTAGAAAATTTAAAAAAAAAATCTTGAACATGGATCTATCTATCTATCTGTCTATCTATCTATCTGGAAAATTTCGGAAAATAAGGTTCTGTGTTCCTAGAAAAGAATGGTAAGAATGACGCTGATATCGATTTAAATGAATATATTTATGTACATTTACCTTTTTCAATATGGTATAGTAGGTAATGTATTTCAATACATACAATAGAAAAAGGTTTATATAAATGTTTATTTTAGTATCTAAAAACCACCCAAAACCTTGCCTGTTTTAAGAAACTGACAAATTAGCTCTTTCACCAACAAAAATCTGCCTTTTTTCAGTTTTTAAGTAAATATAATTATACGGATATTCTATGAAGAATGTCAATTTAATTACACAGGTGTTAAACATATTTATGAATACCATATCTGAAAATTTTGGTACTAACTTATTTGAAAGTGTTATTTATTATTTACCTTTTAAATTAAAAAAGATTTTAGCGTTGTTAATTTATGAGTATTTTTAAGATAAATATGTCTTTACATGATTTTTGTAGCTGTTAAACTGGAATAAAGTTTTAAAAGGATATACATTCATGTTTCCGTTTCTCATTCTAAATAGGGCGGGAAATGTATTATTTTCCATGAATTTACTTTAAAATATTTATTAAGAATATCATTTTAACAACATTTTGAACGTGTACAAATACTTGTAGACAAATTACTGGATTATACCCATGCTGGGCTGAAATATCAACAGAGACAGAGAAACTCTGGAAACAAATGTGGATTATATAGGCGTTAACAGGGCTTATGAGCTGTCATAATAATCCACATTCGTTTCCAGAGTTTCTCTGTCTGTTGGGATATCAATAATATAAGAATATCATGTTTACTTTCAAAATCAAACAGCGTGCGAAGTGCAAGAAGTCAGATGGGAAGATGGGATGGGGAAGAGAATGAAGATGAAACTCATATTACTTATTCAACTCCAAATATGATTTAGATTCACCAGTTTTCGGGTTGTACTACGAGTTTTGTTACTCCATGTATACATATACAGTATTTCTGATTTCTTGACTATTTTGTAGCTTCTAAAAAAATTACAAATACCTTTTTTTTTCAAATGAAAAAGAATCATTTGAGTTATGATATACTCAGATATTTCAATTTCAGGACTGCTTTCAAATAACTGGAGCTCAATCACAGATCACTATCGACGCGGTAATAAGCGACGTGATAACGATTTCTTTACGAGTGGGATTCAAACCTAGAGAATCTAATCCGGAGTACCCAAATATACTGCTCAATTGATTTATACTTGAAATTATTATTTAGAGAAAAACCGATAGATTTTAAATTTTTTAAAAAATCTTAGAAAAAATACCAGTTTCAATTTCCAGGATAACTAAAGGAGTTGGAGAGTAGGGAGTAGGAGAGGAGCAAAAAAAAGGGTAAATTATTTAAAGAGCACAGACATAATACTAATAAACAACTTTTCATTTATAATCTTACTTTTCTGGTAAAAAAAAAATTTATATGCCCCGTTCCCGGTTCTCGTTCGTTCACTTAGTTCCATGTTATAATATAGGGCAAAACACATTTGGGGATTTTTTTCTAGCCTCGGCATGCCTCCTTAGTTAAAAAAGAAGAATAGTTTTTAGTTCCAGCCGTAACAACTTCAACAGTCTTTTACAAAAGTTGGATGATATTGAGAGACATTCGATTAACAAGCTCGATAAACAGATTTATTTTTTTAAAAACATTTCTCGCCACAGCGAATCTCATTTAGAAGAATCGTAAACAACACGTTATATTTTACATTTCAATTTCTTTTCGATTCGTAAAATGCCTAAAAACTTGTTTACCGCCGATATCGAAACCGACAAATAAAGTTGAAAAGATAGTAAGTACCTACGTTGTAATACCTACTACAGGTTTAATTAAAATAATAAAAAATGGTGCTATCAGATCCACGCGGTTTCCACATAAAATCGGATATCTCCAAAACATAAATTTAACAGATCTTTTTATTTTTGTATTACCTCTCATGTTTTAATGATTACAACAACGAAAAAAGGCTAGACGTGAAGATTATTAAATTTACGAATTTATAAAAAAAAATAAATTCTAAATTACTTTCTCTGGGAATAATAATAATATTTAGGGCACTGAAACCAGAGGTTTTTAAAAACAAAAAAGTGCCAAAACTATACTCAAGATATTACATACTAGAACTAATACTACTACTTCTTTCCCTTATCCGCACCCAATGGTGCACAGGGCACTGCTTTGGTACTCAAAGTGCAGTGTATCTTGATCATTTTATTACATGAAGGTAAGATGATTAGTCTTACGCTTCAGAACCAGTCGAGTTGACCCCCTACGGGAATCGATCCTTGACCTCATGCACGGTAGCCAAATGTGCTAGCATTATGCTAGCATTATACTAGAACAGGGCGAACTAATTTTTTTTTAAAAAACTAATTAATCAACGGAAAGTATTTTATGTAATGTAACTACTCGTTACATTCAAAAACTTATTTCATTATTATGTAAATCGACCTTCGTTTTGTAGAAAATAACATCTTTTTTGGTTATTTAATAAAAATGCAGATATCAAAGTTTATGTAGGGATCGTCATCGTGTAGACCAATCGTTTTCACGATTGAGGCTAATCAATTATCGACAATAGAAATCTAAAAATTGATGATTCGGTTATCAACACTAAGTTCGCGATGCAGACAAAAAATGCTTTATTTATTTTATTATTCAAGTTTGTGACCAAATTTCAAATGAGACGCTTTTAAAACTACATCCAACATCCCAAATACAATGTTTGCTACTGAAAGAAAAGGAATACAAAAATGTATGGAATAGCCCTGATAACATTTCCCATACAAAAACAATGTACAATGCTATTTCCCTACTTTAGCAACCTTTCTGACAATACTTCAAAAAGAGTGCTCTGATTGGTAGGGAATTTAACAGTTTCTGGTAAAAGCTCTGGTCGCGTCGCGTCATTCAATAGGTTCTTTGACCATCCTTGCTGAAAATTAAGTAATTGGGATATGGGATGCCTTAGCAAAATTTGAGACATACTGCTACCACTATCCCTTATCTGCATCAAATGATGCATAGGGCACTGCATTTTTTTTTTTAATACACCAAGTGCAGTGAATCTCGATTGGGTATGTATTTGATACATTGAAGCAAGATGATCAGTCTTATGCTTCGGCGCCAGTCCAAGGTACATATTTGAGACATATTTATATGGGAAAATCTATCTACTTTAACAGCTGATAAAATGCATATGGCAGCTGGACGCGTGACAATTAGGATACATCGACAAGAACAGGGTTAATAGAAATGTTCCTAGCACGAAAACAACATTTTTCTGTTGTAGTTTTTGGTCCCGTATAAACCCAACTAAATTGACAATATACCGGAAAAGGGTGTGTTAAAATGAAAAACCAAAATCAACACCGCATCTCTATGCGGGTGTCTGCATTCTGCATATATGCCATATGCACTTACTAACTCAAGGTGTATATTGATTGTAGGTGGGGCTTTATGTATATTGCTTATTGTCAATCGTTACAGTGATATTATGTAAGTAGGTACCCAATATTATACATATTATGTATTTGTGCAAAAAGTTTACTGGAGTGACTCTTAGAATTGGACTCTTTAAATTGAACGGTGCCAAAAGCTGGGAAATTCGCTTTATAATTAATTATTTACAGGCAAAACTTCTACTTTTAGAAAATCCTGTTTTTCTTTCCTAGTTGGTTATTAATCCATTAAATTAAGATTAATTAAGTTACTAACACGAAGCTTAGGTACCACTGACATTCGTAAAGCGCCTGTTATATTTATTACTGTTACTTGCAAATTATAATGAAAACATTCAATATACGAGTTTTTTCTTACGAATATATAGGTACATTATGTATATTCACTTATTCCTTCCTTCCTCTATGTACCTTGTCCGCACCTTATGATGCATAGGGCACTGTATTGTACGTCGATGTTGGCTACTCTAACAAGTAAATTATAATTTCCATCTATAATCTTGCAATCTAGCTGATAATTAATAACGGAATACCCGTCAAGCATATTCTGACCAAAAAATCTAGAACAATGATTTTTGCTGAAAATTTTACATCAATCAAATAAAGAAATCAGTAGGTACTCCGTCCCTTTTTTTACGAAACATTAGAATTAAAAAGTAAGTAGCAAGGTCCGCATAAAGGTAGCCGGGGTGAGCATTTCACAACTCACAAAGGTGACCAATTTGAAAGGAAATTATGGATATGGGCCAAAAGGGTTGCTTGCTGTTGTCCCGTGCTCATCTGTAGGGCTGCCGTCCTATGAATAAAAGGTAGTTAAGTGAAAATAACTTAATTTTTAGTACGAACAAAACATATGAAAAATTATAATTTTAGAAGCTGTGAGGACTTACAGAGTTCTTTTTATAGTTTTTATCAGATCTAGGTAAAAGTTCAATAAGTTAAACCATTTTTTTTCTATTGACATTAGTTGGTAGATTTCCGTGATTGAACTATAAAAATAACTGATAAAAATAAAATAAAAATATTCCGTACACTTCCACTTACATTTATTTTACTAGTAAGCGCTTTCACGGGGTGACAAAATGGGGCTTACTAGTAAAATAAATGTAAGTGGAAGTGTACGGAATATTTTTATTTTATTTTTATCAGTTATTTTTATAATTCAAGAAATAGTAACCGCTTTCACCCCATTTTGTCACCCCGTGAAAGCGCTTACTGTCACAATAAATATACATAATATGTGGAAGTGCATTGAGTATTTTTATTAAAGTTTTATTAGTTATTTCAAAATAATTGAAAATTATAAGTTTTCACAGTTTCTAACACAGTTTTCACAATTTTTGTTCGTTGTGAAAAAAGTCCTTTTCACTTAACGGCCTTTTAGTCATAGGACGGCAGTGTGCTAGGCTGAACAGTTGTCCGGGGATCTACATAATGCATGCGATGTGTAATTGTGTGCTATGTGCTGTATTGCAGGTACCTACACAGCTACACATACATAATGGATTGTTCACGGCCTTTGTCCGCGGCCTATTCACGGTCCTGCATTCAACAGTGTCCCGCATTTAGCGGGCAGCACTGAAGGGAACGAACCCCATTATCGTTACTTTTTTTTTAAATTGACAAATTATTAGGCTTCGTGTTGGTGAGGAACACCTTAAGGTCGCTGTACATTTCTTTTTTAAAAATCTGGATATTGCAATCAACGGATATTTTTCTGTTTTTTCATGTACATATTTTTATCTTGTTAAGCTAGGTCACGTTTACATGAGGAATATACTGGAGTTATCCTTAGTCGCTTATTGCATTATGTGTAAACTCAAGAAACATAATTGTTTACTTGGTCATCTAAATTGTTGAAATATATGTTTTATTTATATACTCATTTTACACAACAATTTTTGCAATATCAGTACTCAGATAAGTTGGTACCCAAATAGGAAGAATTTTAGGTTCTCAGGTACCAGATACTAATCTCTAAAGATTTCACTTTTCAAAGTATAATAATAAATTAAATAATAATGTAAGAAACTGTATGATTTCCTGTGATAGTGCCAATTGCCTATATTTTCCTGCTCATTTGCCTATATTTACGTAAACAAGAATTTACAACTGCATGACGGTATTAGGCTTCTTACCTTAATGATATAAGGGAGAGATTGAATGGGTGTTGCCAGGATATAAGTTTACTACAGAATTCTCCCTTTTGTAGGTACCTACCTCCACCACCATCGTTTCTATATGTGAAAACCATTAATTGGTTTACTTACTTTACTTATTCTACTTCTTATTATAATTGTTGGTTTCCTATAAATGAATGAAATAAATAAATAATAAAAATCACCTGTGGTTGTTGTTTGCTTTCTGATCTGTATTTTTGTAATATCAACTTATTTTATTTCGACTCTGTTATAATATAAAATAAATTGAAGAATTTCAGCAAACTAGCATGAAAAATCATTACAATGGTGTCCTGAAAAACGATGAGACTGTTTTGCTCTCAAGTACATATTTTATACTACCTCATATTTATTACTATGGTTAATTTACACGGCGCTATTTTCGTGTAAAAAATTGTCAAAGACGCTTATTAAATTTTAATAAAAAGTGTAATAATAAATCAAATGCAACTAGATATATGTACATGTGTATATTTTAATACATAAATTCCTATTTCAATCTACGTAGATATATCTAATTTTAAACATTGTTTCAATTCAATCTCTTTATAACATTAACTTAGAGCGGATAACTTCATACTTCATACACAACCTAACTGAACATCTTAACAAAAACATAACTTGTTTCTATCTCGGAACGGGTAAACCTATTTAGATAGAAGCCATACCTGTGATGCATACATTAAATAAAGGCAAGTGTGTATTTTTACATTAAAATTTCAACAAAATAATATTAAATGTTAAGATACAAAACGTATTCATTTCACAGCAGAATGATTTCCGATAATTTTTTTTTATCAGTACTTACATGTATTAGGTATTAAATAAAACATGCGTTTTGATTTTTTAAATGCAAGGGGGCAAAAGTTTGATGTGTCTATTCATCTTGAAATGGGGTGACAATATAAGGGAGGGTGATTATGGACATGAGAAGGTTAGCAGTCATTCATACCAAAAAATCAATAAAATATGCAGCATCAGCTTTGGCAAACAAAAAGACCTCGGGGCTTGGGGATAAAATATCATTTATCCGTATATGTACTTAATTATAATTTAGAATTGACAGAATTGGCAACAACAACTTTTAATTTATATTAAGCTATGTACTAATGTAAATATAATTGTTTAGGTACTTGTTGAGATTGTTGAGAATTGTTTAGTATCAAAGACATACCTAATCTTTCAATTTATCTTGAAAACTTGTTTCGTCTAAAAACATGCATGATAAAATAGATGTTAGAAGATGATTTTGTTGTAAGTTAATATTTTTAATTTAAAGATAATGAATAAGCTTAAAAAACATATTGTTTATCGTAATTCTAGACACAAATACAACAAAATTTAATCATAAACTATAAATAAAATGAAAGGTTGAATGACATTACAGCATTAGCATAGCAGAACTAAAATAATCGATAATAGAAATACATACCTTAAAATACATTGACACATTTCATTTTTTTCTGTATTCTCTTTTATTAACTGTATTCTAACAGGTGAAAATGATAAAATATGCAAACCTTTTTTGTTTCGGTTCATATCAGAATAACATAATAATTATTCTATTTTTATCATATCGGTAAATAAATTAACTCTCTAGTCACTAATATACACTTAAAAAATAATAGCTAACAGCTGCTGTTCAAACTTGTAAATGTGTAAGGATAATATAAAAATATAAAGAAAGGTTTCAGATAATACATAAGCAGAGTTATTATCCGTATTTTTGTAAACATAAAATTTCAGGAAATTCAATAAGTAAAAAAAGTGTTTATTAAAAAAAGTGTTCTTATTGATAAAACCATATCGATTTTATTTAGAATATGGCCCTGTATACAATTATTGTACTCAATTGTTTTCTAAATAAAAAAATAAACTATAATGATCTAATTTTTTGTTTATACCCATATAACATTTTAAAGTTTTTTCGACCTATGATTTAAAAAAAAGTAAATTAGCTATCGAACCTTTTTTATATTTTTTGTTGTAATAATATAATATCTAAAACTCTAAATGATAACATTCAATTTGTGAATGCTAAGCGAAATAACCAAATGGGGAACACTTTACCAATTCTACTCACTTATCACTCGATAATCATAAAGCCTCTGCAATAAGATGAAATACAAAAAAAAGATAAATGATTTCTCCGAAAACCGTGGGTAGAATTTGAAATAACGTTTCTCATATTTGAAAATAAATACAGAATAAGTTATGAAATATTGTTTTTGTTTACAGATTTTCATTTTTCATTCAAGGTCTTAAACACGTAATTTTTATGTTACGACGATTTTTCTTTGATTTGTCTTTGTACAACAGAATCAATGTTAATGTCACATATTAAGGGATTGTGAAATCGTAACAGATATGTTTAGGATTGTCTTTTTGGAAAAATGTAACATTTCAATTACCATAATAACAATGTTGACATTTAGTAACTGACATCCATAGCTTGTTCGCCTCGTGGTCTAGTGGTTAGCGCTTTATGTATGAGTGCATGAGGTTGCGGATTCGATTACCGACGTAATAAATAATCAAGATTCTTTGTACTTGGTATACCAACGCAGCGTTCTATGCACCATTGGGTGCGGATAAGGGAAAGTAAACATTAAAAATATCTATAACCTACACCAATAAAGATTGATTGCCAAAAATGCTTAACAATCTTCTCAACAGATGTCACCAGAGAGAAAAAATGATGAAAATTGTGGAAAAACAAAGTCAAATGTGGAAGCTCCTGTACAAATTCAATATGTATACTTAGTAGTTTAAAAAAATTGTCATATATGGTTGTCAGATGATGGGCGGAATGGGGAATTTTGTAGTACATCAAGTGGCCACTCAACCCAGCCAATGACAGGTCATAAGCCCTGTAAACGCTTGGATAACCCACATTCGTTTCCAGAGTTTCTCTGTCTCTGTTGGGATATCAATAATATCTGAAAATATCTGTTTGGGACAGTCTTTCTAGTAAAATGTAATGTTCGAACAACGATGAGATAAGATAAGTATTCATGCTAAGCCCCCTGACGAGTGATGTAGCTGATATTAATCCATCTGGATCATCACAGTTTTTCGTAATGTAGCGTGATCTTTATTTGTGCAGCCTCATTTAATCTCCTTCTATTATTTTCTTTCGCATATTTATTTTATAGCACAAAACGTTGTAATTAGACGAAACCTTGTTTTAGATAGAAGCCGCACAAATCTACCATTGGATTGTATATTATGTACGTTAAATGTAAATGTAATATTTAATTTTTAATCATGTAACTATATACTTTATACTATAAATAAATACTAAATACTAATATTAAGTAATTCGGCCACTTACGACGAGAATATAAAAAAGTTAGTGGTCTGACATTTTATTTCTAAAGTTACACCCATTTTTATAAAACCTTTATTTTTCTTCGTCAGCCACCTTCGTTTCAGTAATGAAAATAGGCGTCTCTTTCTCCATTCGCCCCTATTCTTGGTCATGATTCGCCACTGTACTCCTGCGTCATTCTTTATTTCATCAGACCATCTTATTTTTGGTCATCCGACATTTTTTTTATCCGACTTTTACTACTACTTTCCCTTATCCGCACCCAATGGTGCATAGGGCTCTGCATTGGTACACCAAATGCTCATTTTATTACATGAAGGTAGGATGAAGGTCTTACGTTTCAGTACCAGTCCAAGGTATCACACATGAAATACTTATATGAATATCAAATAAATGTAAATAAATATCGACTTTTCAATCTTTCAAATGTCCATTATGTTTAGGTGGGTATTTATTTCCATCGTCATCCTTTTCTCAGTATTAACTTACTTATATTTTTCAATATTATATATTTTCTTTATCAGTAGTTATTATAATTAAGTAAGTATAGTAATATAATTATTATAATTAAGTAAATATATATTTTTTTATCATTGAGCTCTCCGACCCAGTTCAATTAGTACTGGGCTATTACATTAATGTATTGATTCTCTTTTTATTACACCTACATAATTCATTTTTATCATATAAAATTTTTCCTTAAACTAAGTTGACCTTTTTTTTTAATTCTTACAATAAGGCACAATAATTAAAAATCTTAAGACAATAAAAAGTGCAATATGCTTCTATCTATCCATCGTTATTAAAATTAAAAAATAACCTATGTAGATCTAATCTGATTATCTTTTTATTGTTTCATTTTATTTATTTGTGTACACAGTACACGATAAGCCCGGCCTTGTACACTTGCTATGTTATTGTACATGAAGTTTTAAATAAATAAATACTATGATTTGAATAAAAATGTATATCTACAAAATGAGTGTTACCAACATAAATAAATAATGCATTGATTAAAAATATAGGTATGTAAATAATTTCTCCAATAAAATAAATAAAATAATCTGGACAAAAGATTAAGAAAAGATCAATACGGGTTCATAATCCTATACCAGATATTTCTGGTGAAAACTATGTAGATAATAGAACTGCTCAAGTGCTCAACCTCCCTTGTTATTATTTATTTCTGATGATAAACCTAGTCTGCAAGTTTGCTCATAGTAATGTTATAATCATTTTTCATTTCATGAGTAGTCTACATACACTAGATAAGAGTTCATAACACTATTATTTAGGTCAGACGATAATATTATTTTTGCCAATGCGTTTAGAAATAATAATTATTCGATGATTTTATCACAAACTATCACACTCAGATGTATTATAAAACATCACGATAGCCTACACAAAATAAATTGATATCGTGTGCCATTTTGATAGCCGATTGTATTGAAAACAAAAAAAAGAAGTACTCGAAAATGATTGGGTCTAAATCGCGACCAAATCAAAATTGGCGCGACCAAACCCGTTTGGGGAAAATTAGTTTATAACTAGGTAGGTAGGAATGCGCGGAATTCAAAAGCTCTACATAATGAAGTAAATCAATGGATTTAATTATAATGACAAATAAGACCAAATAATTATCAAATGATTAGACGATGTACCCTTGATTTGAAATACTTGTGTCTACACTCCACCAAATTTGAATAAATCATCTTGACATACATATTTCATTACATAATCGTTACAATTAGTGTAAGCTAATTGAATCCAGCCGATATAATTAACACCCAGAATAGCATATTACCAGTTTCAAGATAACACCAGAAACAGCTTTGTTGACTGAAAATGATATGGAACTGACTTGAACCAGTTTTTAGGTATATAATCGAACTGACTGTTGACTTGAGGAGTAATAAATTGTATTATTTTTAGAGTAGACGTCAAGTATAGGGTGGATCGTAATCTAGTTAACTATTAAAATTAGGCAATATTTTCATACATTTTGGCCGTGCTAAATATAACAATCAAATTCAACTATGCTTATCGTTAATGGACGAGATTAGTCACTATCAATATAGTTTTACGTACGCAGTTTACGTCAGACCTACGGAACGTAAATTGGGATTGGCGATAATATCTTGACTTAATATTTGACTACGCTGATTAACCTATTCCACATCTCTAGATATACCTACATGGACCGTAAAAAAACTGGGCTTAGAGACATCAAAACTTGGCAAAAATACGCTAATATATCTTAAGAAATATTGAAAACTGAACCTTAAAATCCTGAAACCTGAAAAAACCTACCAACACCTAGTGAAATTATTACAAATAAATCAAATAAGCTGAGACAGATTTTTTTTGTAATGATATCAATTTAAGTAATTTACTCTTTGCAGGAGTAAATTATAAATAAAACACTATTAATGTTTAAAATATAGTCAATTATTGTAAAATTATTTGTCCGCCACGTAGCATAGTGGTAGCGCATTTGGTTACCGTGCATGGAGTCGCGATTTCGATTCCCGTATGGGACCAACATGAAATATTTATTTACGTGTGTTTTCATATTAATATTTCATGTGTAACTTCTTGGACTGGTTCTGAAGCGAAAGACTGATCATCTTACCTTCATGTAATAAAATTATCAAGAAATACTGCACTTGATGTATCGATGCAGTTGCCCTATGTACCATTGGGTGTGGATAAGGGAAAGTAGTAATAGTAGTATTGTAAAATTAAAATATATGATATACGTAGGTATATTTTTTTCTTCATGTTTTATTTTTTATTTTTGCTATTTAAATACTATAAAAAAAGCAGATGCTTAGCTAAATTATTCATAGTTGGTTATTTTTACACATAATATTGTATAGATCAAGTTGTTTTATTGACATAAAAAAAAAGTTTTACTGTGGAAAATCATCCTAAATGCAATAATTGATTATATGTTTATATGTTTTGCGTTGTTATAAGAAATAAAATTAATAAATAATGTATTTAGACCCTCCCTATAGTTTCCAGGCTCCGCACTTGGCACACACACGAAAGCACACGAAACAATTATGGCATGTGTATATAGCATGTGTATGTATAATGTATACTGAACGCATTGTGAATGGGTTGGTGATACAGGCGTCGCATCACGACTTCGTCCCATGTGCTTATTTATTTTTTACTGCCTTCAATGGGTGATATAATCATGCACGCGTCAAACAAATTAATGCTTTATTTGCCAGCTTCAAAAAACAATGGACAATGAACTAGTTTCTTGAACACAAAAAACCAATAAAAATATGGACGTGTAGCTCGTGTTCAAGGTGTGAAAAGCCATTCGGTGAGATAATCAGATAATAATCAATTCTACTACAAATTTCTTCTCTTTTTTAAATTTAAAATTGCCAAAATTAAAACATTTGGTCATCTCACCATACGAATTATTATAAAAATTGTGACTAAAAAACATTTATCTATCTACTCGTATATATTATGTTATACCCCAACAGAGGCAAGAATATAGATATGTATAAAGGCGTTTCCAGGGTATACAAGCTGTCATTGAATGCAAGCCGTGGATAATCTTCAATATTTGTCCGCCTCGTGCTCTAGTGGTTAGCGCGTTGGGCTACCAAGCATATAAGTATGCGGATTCGATTCCCAACGAAGTTTATAAAAATATTTTATATGCGATACCTTGGACTGGCGTTGAAACATAGACCTGATCATCTAGCTATCAGGTAACAAATTGATCAAGATTCACTTTGCACTTGGTGTACCAATGCGGTTCCCTATGCACCATTGGGTGCGCGTAAGGGAAAGCAAGGGAAAATGGTAAAAGTGATAACTAGCGACAACTTGAAAAATATACAATAATACATAACGTTTTATTCCAAACCTTGAGATGGTGGGTGCAAGCCTCTAAGGTTCATATAAAAAAAACACAATTATAATAGTACAAAATAACAAAGTAATAGTAATGTAAAAATGCCTTGAAGAAGTATAATAAAGTAGATATTTTAATTAATTTTGAACAGAGTTTTTGTTTTTAGGATTTGACTCTGGATTGGTACAAAACTGACTTCATTGCTTTTTTTCCTAATGACAATCATCGTGAAAGCTCTGTGGGCGTTCATACGCAAATGACTAAAGAACATAATCTAATGTCATTGAACTAGAGCAGATCTATTGTCTTCCTGAGCCATGCCCACCTATCCGTGATACTAGATTCATGTACCCACCAGTACCTAGGTAAGTACGAGTATTATCTTAGTTCTAAGTAATAGCATCACCTATAAAGTTGAGATGTAGGGTATGACCTCCATTGTTGCGAATAAAAACACATCGAAAAGTTCACCGCTGAACTGAAAAATAAACGTTCTGACTTGTTCTCGTTACTAAGACCTGTTTTTCATACTGTTTGTTAGTGTGGGTTTCAGGCCGGCCTTTTCAGTAGTGACAGTAGACCTACTAAAAAAACGTACAACTTAAAAGAACTGTTTAAATTTGATGTTATTAAATTTATTAATTTATGACGATTATGTCAATGTCAATTTAGGATGTTTATAAAAACATGCAAACATCTACACAGAAATTAATCATTATGATTATTATTTAATTTCTGTACATCTATATAAACGTTTTCCTGCAGCATAGACTAGATACTATAAGAAACAGCTATCTACTAATTTCTCTGCGTAATTGAAGATACCTAATCAGTTTCAACTATATTATATGACCCTGGATTTAATTGATTAGGTACCAGTAAATTATTATAGTATATAAATGCATATATCGAAACTATATTCAATATCAAATTATTCTTTCTTATATTGATTCTTAATGTCAATTTATTAGGGATTAAAAACTTGTTAATTTGGCTTGTACCTAATAAATAGATATAAGTAAAAACCAAAAAATCACATTTTCTTAGCTAAGACAAGCTTAACTGTCACCTTAACAGAGTCGAGAAGTTTGGAAAGCAATATGGATATCTTGTCGTTTACGGGGCTTATTACCTGTCATTTAATATCCATATCTGACAATTATCATAATATTTATTTATACCTATTTTGAATTCTTTCGGTCATCCATTTTGATATTATTGTGAGTAAGATCCTTACCGAATTACTGAAGACGACTCTTCAATAATACGTTATGCTTATTACTTTTACAGGCGAATTTTTCTAAGCAAACATTGTTTTGCCCAATGAGAGGTCATAAGCCCTGTAAACGCCTAGATATCCAAATATCCATATTCCCTTCCATACTTCTCGCGTCTAGGTTTTGATTGTAATTTAATGCGAGCCCATCACGGGTGAAATTCAGTTTTTGTCTTTGAGTAGATTTTTGGACAATTTCAAAATGTTCTTTATGAGAGGAAAAAGACCCTTTTTAAAATATGGGCCCTAGCCAATTGCCCAATTCCTCTCTGGCGTGTTTCTCTTCACAAAGGCCTGTTTGTTAAATGTGGACTATGTTTAAACTAACAGTTATTTCGCTTAAATCGTATGACTCAATTAGCTGGTCAGAGTTAACCGAGAACTGAAGCGGTAGTCCGTGATTTGATTCCTGTGCTGGGTACTAGAAAGAGGTAACTCAAGTAAGTACCACAGTTAAACTGTGCTATGCAAAAGTCATCTAAGCCGTAACTGAAATTATTTTCTGTTTCCGTGATAATCGTGATAATACTATTTATTTACAGAGCTGATGGCTGAGCAGAGGTATATTGCAACGTAATTATTTTACAAATTTAGGATTTTGAAAAATTCTGTAAATTATTTTTCAAGAAAATGTTACATATTTATCTTTATTTATGAACACTTAAATTTATGGAATTTTCCCAAAAATTTACCTTCTCTAAAAATCAATTTTCAAGAAAATATTCCATATCTATTTTTACGAACTTTTTTTCTAATTCATAATATTCATGTTAGCATTCTAGACTTGTCCGCCTCGTTGCACAGTGGTAGAGCAATTGGCTATCGTGCATGAGGTCGCGGGTTCGATTCCCGTAGGGGGTCAACATGAATATTTTATTTACAGGAGATTTTCATATTAATATTTTCATGAGTGATACCTTGGATGGTACTGAAGCGTAAGACTGATCATCTTACCTTCATGTAATAAAATGATCAAGATTACACTGCGCTTGGTGTACCAATGCAGTGCCCTATGCACCATTGGGTGCGGATAAGGGAAAGTGGTAGTGTTATATAATCAATTTACAGTGTGTAAACATACGATAGTATCTTACGATAGCGCTTAAAAAATATTCAGGATGTCTTTTGACAGACTGTACAGTTTTCTGAACGAGAAACTGTACAGTTTTGGGTCATTACAGTAAATATTACAGTAAATACCAGTTAGTCCCATCTAAATGAATTTATTTTTCTTAGACATATTATTTTCCTTTCCTTTTTTCTTCACTGTTTTGCAGTTGAGTGTGTTGTGCATAACGTCCCCAGTTTGCAGTACTCGTAGTGGGCCAAGCAAGCTGCTACTCGGCTACTCTTGCTTCACAGAAGGCCAGTTTTCACACAAATTAAAATAAGAGGCCGGCTTTATGTACCGAAAGCAAAAACTCGACTCGACTCTTAAAAAAATTAAGAAAACTATAAAAACAATGTTTTACCAGCACATCCAAAAAGTGATTCCTTTTTTCCTTCTAAAATCCGCGCCTAATGGTGCATAGGGCACTGCATTGGTACACCAAGTGCAATGTAATAATAATGTATTGATCAATTATATTATTAGGTGGGTTTAGATCAGCATGCAAGAGCTATTTATTTTGGTAATGTTTTTTGTTTATGTATCTTTATTTTAGGGCTAGGCCATATACTACGTATGCCCCCCGAGAGCCTTAACCATGCTTGCCTATTTTACAAGGCATCAGGTCTCGGCGTCCTGGTCGTCCACTGTTGACAATTCGTCGGCAGTTTGCGTCAGAGCTGCGGGACGTGGACTTGACTTGGAGGATGCACGGGAGCTGGCGGCCGATCGCTTAGACTGGATGGCAGTTTGTGGAATCCATATGCTCCATATAGGGAGCGGATATGGTATAATGAAAAAATGAAATGAATCTTTATTTTTTACACGTAATGGTACAATTTTACGGATGTTCTTGGCGGAGCTGAGTGATGCGGGATCGACATAGGAGTTAGTAGGTGTGCTGGCCGGTAAAATGGTCTGATGAAGACATCTTGTGATTTCCATATGCTGCAAATAGGAGCGAACGTGTCGAAAGAAAAAGACAGGTGCATAAGCACTGCATAAACACTGTATTATTGGTAGGTACCCACACCAGGTGCAGTAGGTACATCTTAATATTTGTGTGTTTGATGATTTTCTGGTCGATTTTTTTTTAACCCTCGCTTGCCTATTTTACGAGGCATCAGGTTCTCGGTGTCCTGGACCTCCACTGTTGACAATTCGTCGGCAAATTACGTCAGAACAATTGGGCGTAGATCTGACTTGAGATGATGGTTGGTTTGGAAACAGTTTGTGGAATCCATATGCTTCACATAATGGGCGGATATGGAATGATCATGATGATGCTTTAATTTTGTGTGAGGTGCTCGTCAGGTCGATATTTTCCGGAATATAAACAGTATATATCATTTAGATTATCAGAATCATTTTATTCACCTCTCTGAAGCATGGGCACTTCCTTTTTTACGAAATCTTACACTGCCCAGGTGGCAAGTCTATGGAACGACTAAACCACGAAATGTGAAAGATGCAACTTCCTTATTTGTTTTCTAAAAACATCTGAAAGCAGTTACTACCGTCTCCTCAATCACTTTTAAAACACCCTTCTATTCATCCTACTTCCCTAATCCCTTTCTTTCCTTCCTCTATTGACTCTATTCCAATTTCCCGATGTCCATGTTTTAGTGAATTAATCTTGTTAATAATGCAATGTAAAAAAAATTTTTAAGCTTTATCTTCACACCATTACTCGTACAATAAATTATCATCTCTAAATTAACTTAGGGTTGGTTAGAAGATATTGCTTAAACGCATAAGCCCGCCCTTGTACAATTGCTATGTAATTGTATAGGAAGTTTTAAATAAATAAGTAAACATAAAAAATATATTAAGAATAATAAAAATCATTTATCAATCAGTTTTTCTGATAGATTAGTCAGGCAGTGGTGGTGCGTTAAAAAGTGTCTTAGATCGTGGTTTGCTTTATTTACGGTTTGTTTTTTGCTTTTACTGGTTTATTTTATAGCTGGATAGTTTTATTGCAGGATGGTTTGGGCTAGCCTCTAAAAACACTGGTCTTAGTTAAAATGTAGGTAGCTTTGTTATATTTTAGGTAGGTAGGGGGGGCTATTGTATATTAAGACCTAAACAAAGAAAACCGCATATCATCACAGTTATTAAACACGATTAAATAAAAATCAAATGAAAACACAATATACAAGCAAGCCAGCAACTACTACCTACTACCTTTCCCTTATCCAGCTCCCTTAATGGTGTATACAGGGCACTGCTTTTTTTGGAACACCTAGTGGCAGTCATATCTTGTTATAATTAAATTATCAGTAAGGGAAGATGAATCAGCTCACGCTTTAGAGCCAGCCCAAGCTAGCTAACAAATGAAATATTAATATGAGAATTCTGATAATAAATATGGCATTACGGGAATTGAACCCGCTACCTCATGTATAGAAGACAATTGACCCACTATGCTTACCTATACACACGAGGTGGACCTTCAAAAAAATTGCATTAAATCTTGCGTTCTTCGAGCGTGGATCGAAACTGTGACGTCATGCACTCCACCACGAGGCTAACAATTTGTACTATCATCAGATAAACCTGTATTCTGCCTGAAGTAGATCTCGCAGCTATGAGCTACTGAGCAGTATCCGCTGCAAGTACCTAACTCTACCTTACCAGTGCCAGTGGTCGAAAGACTTTTCATTTTAAAGATACAAATAATATAAGTACACAAACATAATGTATAACAAAGTTAATGAAAGCACCAACCTTTCCCTAGACTGTTTTAAAGACTTTTGAGTTTTTTTCAGTCAAGAGCTAAGCGATCGGCCGCCAATTTCCGTGTTTCCCAACAAGTCAAGTCACGTGGTTCTGACGTAAGCTGCCAACGAATTGTCCACAGTCATCAGCACGATCAGTTATAATTGAGACCACTAGAAGCAAATGAACTAAGAATTTTCAATTTGAGGTAACATAAACAACATAACACCAATTACGTGGACAACACAATGTACAAGACAAATTTCCAAAGACGTGAAGTGAGCAAACAGTGGTTATGTTATGTCATGTATATGTGTGTTGTTGTGTGTTGGGAAATCTGAATATTTAAACGCAGGAGACGAAAGGTAAAGAGAAAGAGCATACCGCCGTCCTGGCAGACCGTCGATGACCATCCTACGGATGTATTCGGCGGAGCTGATGGATGCGGGCCTGACGTGGGAGGAGGCGAGAGAGCTAGCTGGTGACAGGGTCTGCTGGAGAGATCTAGTGATACTTTTACTTACTTTTACAAGCTATAGTGTATTATTTAATCATCCTTAGCTATAGTTTAGCAGGGGAACAACATCACAAACACCCAGGCTTAAGAACGCTTACGATTGCCATTATTATATTATGAAATATGAACTTACTTTTTTAAAGCATTTTTTGACTATACAAAAGTATATAAATAAATACTGGTTTTGGATCCGCGGTCTACCGACCCCTGACCTATACAAAGATACAAACAAGTTTAGTCTCGGTATATAGAATATATATTATATACTATATAGGACCGTTAACTACCTATCTTATGCAGGTATATTATATACCTTTAAGTATCTTGTTTTTAGTTGCGGTTTGACTTTTATTAATTTTCTTAATACAACGAGAAAAGGGACGTATCCAATAACAGCTTTCTAAATGTCCATTAAGTGATCATTTTAGTTCGGCGACTCGAATATTGGACGTAAAGGTTCTTGGTTATGAAGGAAAAAATGAAAATGGGAGGACCTTGTGCTGGGGAATATGAAATTTTGTTACCGATCAAAAGTTCGTCTCTTTGGTACTAACCAGGTATGGCATAATATTATTTAGAACTTTTTCTTCAAATTAATAATTTTGTAGATTTATGTATGCAACTTTTCGGTATTTGCACATTTAATTATGTAAATTTCAGCCTCGTGGAGTAGTGATTAGCGCGTTTGGCTACCATGCACGAAGTCGTGGGTTCGATTCGTTTTCAAATAAAAATATTTCATAGACAACTTACACGGACTGACGGACTGGCCTCCGTAGCGTAATGGCTAAGACACTGGACTCACGATACGGAGGTTCCGGGTTCGATTCCCGTTGAGAACACAAAAATAAAAGTGATTTTTCTCAAGACTGGGTATTCGTGACGTAGTTCCCTACTGTAATTGGGCCTCCTGGCCTGTTGAGATAGTTAAATAAAAATTTAAAAAAAAACTTTTCAGGGAAATGGATAAATAATCATAAATAATAATAAATAATAATAAATAATAGTAATATAAAAATAATACCCTCCCTTCCTTCCGCTGCAGGCAGCGCATCTCTTTTTTTTATAATGTTTTTCTTTCCTTTATTTTATTTTTTCCTTTATATCTTTTATTTTAAATTTTCTTATTTCTGTTTTTTTTATTTCCTAAAAGCTATATTACTTCATTATTTTATATTTGTGAAAAACTTTGTTTGGATTTATACGTATATACAATTATCTTTAAAAATGTAAGTACTGATTAAAAGTGTTGTTTTTCCGTAAATAAAATTAAATTTAAATAGAAAACAAAAAAAATCAAAATTATCGATTCAGTGCACTTGTATCAATGCAGTGCCTCTTGCACCATTCGGTGCGGGTGATGGAAAGCAGTCTAAATTGATAATTAAAATGCCTGATTTATATAAACTCTTTAGAAGTTGACAAATGAAAGAATCATCACCATCATCATGTCGCTTGCCAAACGCTGGGTAGAGCATAGCTTTTGGTACACTAAGTTCAGTGTTTCTTGATATAACACCTCAGTGCCAGTCTAAGGTATCATAATATACTAGCATATGAAAATAATATCAATGCGAAAATCTACAGGTACTGCAAAATACTCACTTGCAGTCAATCAATAAATCGACTGCTCCAAGGAAGACAGCTGTAAGAAAAATTGACAGATTTCACGAAAGCAAACTAAATGTTTATATTTTCCATATCCTTGGGTCAGGATAAAAAAAAAATCAATTGAATAATTAATGTACATATTCTTACTTTCATTTTCTAATTGAATTAGTATTTTTAAAGGTAGATAAATTACTTAAAACCTTCAGAAATGGAAGCATGTTATAAACATTAAGCTCTTTCTTGGACCAATAGAAGTACCGACATACTTTTTTATACATTTTTGAGATTCGCCAACAATGTTGAAATCGAACTACTCCAGAATAAGGTTTCAGGTAAAATTAACACCTTCATAAACTAAATCGAAATGGACGTACAAAAAAATATTACGATTCTTGCGACCGTAATAATTAAGACCCTGTTTTTGCCCAGTATACTAAAATGTTTTTGTTAGCCCAAACCTGTCGCGCTGGCAATGGCGGTGTTAAATGGCAAGAAAGTAATGCACTAGACTAGAGAGATTTTTGGATTATACTACCTTACTATCTACTAAACTAAGATAGTTATGTTACGTTGGTGGTTGGGTGTATGTGTATAAGGTATGGGTACCTACGTAGGTAAACTTTTTGTCTGTATTTATTTATTTTATATTTTATATCCCTACAGAGATGAGGTAGATTTTTTTCCAAATTCAGGAATGTGGATATTCGAGCGTTTACAGGCTTATGACTTGTCATTGGCTGGGTTAAGTGGCCACTTGATGTACTACAACATTCTCCCATTCCGCTTATTAGCGAATATCCACACCAGGTAAAAAAAAAAATTTTGTGTATATTTGCTACGAATCGAGAGTTATCTATCAGCGAGTTGAAAGCTCCATCTATGCATTGATATTGAAGTTAATTATTTATTAGCAAATTATTATTTATTTTTTTATTTTAATCATGTTAATTATAATTACAGAGACAAGAGGCTTAATTACATTACAAAACTCCCAGGCTTGATTGTAGGTAATAAATAAATTAGCAATATTGTAAATAATTATCGCTTTCTCAGAGAATAGGTATTATGCCAGTAAAAATCTTCTAAAAATAGGGGCCGGTAAAATGTGGAAAATCTAAAATTTATTATACATAACTTTTATATTTTCGCTTATTCTCTAATTTGCTTTGGTACACCAAGTGCAGTGTTTCTTGATCATTTATTACATGAAGGCAAGGTGATCAGTCTTACGCTTTGCGCCAGGGAAATGTATCATATATACTTTATATAATTTGAAATAACAATATTATATTACCCCTACGGGAACACCCGAGACTTTGTTATTGTAGAAACGTGCTAACTACTACTAATACGCTACGAAGCGAACAAATTTAATTTTTATACTATTACTTTATTTTTTATTATACAGGGTGTAAACAAAACTAGTAGTACAACCCGAATTTTATAGTGTCCTCGATTTACTTGAAATCTATGGGTCAAATAAAAAAAAAGAATCTGCGAAATCGACCCCGAATTATGAAGTAGATTCACTGGTTTCCCGCTTGTACATCGAGTTTTGTTACACCATGTAGGTGTCCGATGCCTTGCAGGAAACCCGCTTGCACAGCGCGGGTGTAAACTGTGCGCCTCTCGATTTAAGCTTAGACTATGATGTTGTCTGCGTAATCTATATAATGATGTTCGTGTGAAAGCACAAAAAAAAAAATGTATGACAAAAGTTCATCATAGTGTGCCAGAGAGGTGCCTATTATTTGAACTCGAAAATCTAGATTAGTTGTGCCTAAGACCGAGTTTCTTTATCTTGGAGTAGTGCAGTACCTTTTGCGGCACAAACACAAGCCATTCATTTATGTTATCAACTCACAGACTAGAGACTCACAGAAGACAGAAGTCACAGACTATTGTAGATACTATCAGTGTTGAGCATAACCGATTATGATAAAACAAATAACTCGATTATTTAAATAATCGGATTCGTTAGTTATTTATACATAATACAACCTGTTGTTGTTTTTGTAATAATTATAATAATATTTTATTATGTTTCGGTTGATGGGTTAATACTTTTTTTAAAAAATAAATTTCTTATTGTGTTTATTGCGAATGACTCCTAATTAAAATTATAATGTGTCTATTCGTGGCAATTTTTTTATTTTTAGACATTGAGGATAAACATACTTATTAACCTAATAAGCTAATTATTTTTTTTTAAATAATTAGTAGACGCCCTTTGACTTAACACATCTAGATGTACATACTAGGTTACTAGTAAAGGTCGTGGATGATTGAAAAGACAAACCTTCAACACCAAAAAAACAAAATAAAATATGCAGTAAAAATATTATTTCGTGGAAAATACAGCAGTTAATGCAAACTATAATATTATAGGTATATTTTTTTAAATGTATGTGTTTCATCATGACAAAGCTAGCATATTATACGTAATGCTTTATAGCAAATAAATTCATCAATAAAAACACGAGAATACAGTGTAATCTTATTTTAAAAAAGCTAATCGATTATTTTTACAACCGTTATAAATAAATTACTCGATTATTATGATGCACACCTCTACAAAACCTAGCCCAACTCACCATCTACTTGTAACTACTCAGTACCTAATGCCAAAAAACGAGTTATTATAGTAAAGATCATTACTTTCGAATGTGTGCTGATGTGATGATGGACGGAGCGAAGGGGGGTGGGTAGTGAGGGAAGAGGGAGGGGGAAATCATACCAAATTACAATAACTAATTATATAGTCTTTGGCAAACGGGTCAACGAACCGACGTTTTTTTTTTTTCATTTAATTGTTTCATAACCTATCCAAGTTCTAAAAAACATATACCAGTAGATATACGTTTTTTCCTTAGACCAAGTATTAAACAAGGTGTAACAAAACTCGATGTACAAGCGAGAATTAAGAGTCGATTTTGCAGCACACAATTTTTTTTATTTGACCCATAGTTTTCTAGAAAATTGAGTACGAAGTAAATTTTTTTTTGTTGATAAAGTTTTGCAAATTGTTATCAAATATGTATTTGGTCAAATTAATACTACCCATAAATAAAACAAAATAAAAAACAGCATATTAATATGAATTTGTGCAATTTTACTTAATCTGCGGTAGGTACTAATAAAAGCTTTTATCAAAAGAAAAGAAAAAAAATTCAGATTCTAAAGTCACGTTACAGATTCGACTCCAAATATGATGTAGATTCACCAGTTTTCGGGTTGTACACAAGTTGTACAGCAATTTTATTACTCCATGGATATTTATGTAAGGTTTTTTCATTTAAGCATACATTGTATTGTACATTAGTAGGATTTAAGTATTATCAAACCAAACATTTTTATGAGATATATCAAATATTCAATATGTGGGTACTAGTTTATTTTTATGAATAACGTAAACGAATTGAATGCTTCTAAAATACACGGTTTTTAAAAAACTGTTTAAAAAAAAAAACATTCTACATAATAAAGGAAAGCTGTGAGTTAGTAAAGGAACTGCATCTTATGCGTTTTGTATCTGTGTGTTGATTAAAAAACAGGCCTATATTATGCCTATATCTAACACTGGAATGAAGGTGCCCGAGGAAGAAGAAGATGATTAATTACGTGATATAATCCTGATTTAGAAAATGCAAAGAGGATTATTAATCATATTAAAATGATATATAAATACAAATAAATAAATTTGTATTTTTACATGCAAGGATTTTGTTTTGGGTTTATTCTTATGCGCACTTTATACGGTACCGAAAACTATTCAGTTTCTTGCGCAGTTTCTTGTTCAGAAAACTGTACTGTCAGTCAAAAGACACGCTAAATATGTACATTTTTTGGGCGCGATCATAAGTTATTATCCTATGTTTGCACACAGGAAATTGTTAATACTGCTAATAATGTAAAAATGTTATGTGTTTTTTCATAGCATTCAATATATTATCAATATCTACGGTCAGCCATACATCGCGCGTCGCGATACATCGAAATTATTGTCAGCTGATAATCGCAGTGTTGATCAGGGAAGAAAAGAAACAGATATTCAAATTGATTTAAAAAATCCCCAATTTAATTTATATTTCTGAAATAATATTTAAAAATTAAATATAAATTTTAAAAGCATGTGCTGAGAAAAACACAATTAAAATGGTAATTCTGTCCGTTTACACATTTAATAGGATCAATTTGACGAGTGCAAATTCGTAACAGTAATTCATGACTTAAATAAAACATGAACACAACATATTTACCTACCAACATAATTGTGTATATTATATATATACAATATACGCATACATGGAACATGGGATGAAGTCGTGATACGATGACGCCTACGTGCCTTCATCACATACGGACTTGACATGACATGGTGCTCCTATGTAGGTACACACACAAATGTACATATATATATGTGTGTATTGTAAATTTTAAATACAGGACTTGTGATGGGTTTACACGCGGGATTATTTTTCACAAAAAAATTGTTAAAAGCCACCGCGTGAAACTAAATTCCTAGTGTAATCTGTTTTTATTACACTGCAAGTAAAGTTTCAGTTTCAACTTTCAGTTGTATTTTTTTATTCTGCATTACTCGTATACTAAGATTACAAAAACAAGACGATGTTTTTAGGTGAAATCGATAAAATCAACATTTTATGAATTCTTAATAATGAATATTGTCAGCATTGACACCAATATTTAAATATGTATTTATTTATTTGAGGTAGCAGAACCAGAAATTTTGATAAAAAAATATTGATTTAACAAATGTTGTATTTTTAAATGTATTTGCCAACATGATGACTTAATATGATATGTTAATAAATCGCTTAATTTTAAAAATAAGTATGTAAATAACATATTATTGTAATACATATTACTTTTTACTTTATTTATCTACTACTGATAGGTACTACTACTACTCTACCTTATCTGCAACCCAATAGTGCATAGGGCACTATAATGGTACACCAAGCGCAGTGAATCTTGATAATTTGTTACATGAAGGCAAAAAAGATCAGTCCTACGCTGAAGCGTCAGTCCAAGGTAGGTCTCACATATGAAATATTAAAAAAAAAATCTTTTTATCTAAACGATTATTTAAAATGCAAAACATTTTACGTTTTTTTTACATATTTTTTTTTTTACACTGAAGCCATTTTTTTTCATGCGATAGACGAGTGTACATTGTAATCATGTTTTTTATTTTTCTCATGATGTGTTAAATAAAAATACTTAATGTTGATCCATTTAAAATTTGATGTTATTATCGTAATTTTTTAACGTTTTTTGTATGAAATATTCAGTTCAAGATAAAACCAAACTTCGCAAAGATTTTTTTATAAAAAAATCTACGTGAAAACTATCCTTTAGAGCAGCGTTTCCCAACCTTTTTCAGTCGCGGACCCCTAGGAAATCAAGCACAATTTTCAAGGACCCCCTTAGTAAAAAAAAAACAGCAATAAATTTTGGGACCATTTACTTTATAATAGTACCTACTACAAATACAAAAATTTAAAAAAATAATAAAAATACGTTAATAATTAACGCACAACAGCAACACCAACACGGTTAATAGGGTCTTATCTTAAAATTTATTCGCTAATATAAAAATATCCTGACCAGACTCTATTAATGTGAAGGTTGGTGTTGCTTTTTTGAAACTAAATTAGTAATGTTTGGGTTGATGTTACTACTCAGTTGTAGTCGACGACGAATAAAATATTTATTGATTATTATTTATTTTGCATAAGCAACTATGCACTAAATGGGTACTATGCAACAATAATTAGGAAGTAGGTACTTAGTAGGAAGTAGATTTTAATCTTTTTAGATAGTTAAGAGATAGCCTATAAGCGGACGTTATTTTTAGAAATTAATATAAGTGTATGTCTGTTGGCTGTCCATAAACAAATTTAAAAAAAAAAAAGAAGTTGTCAAATGGTCCAGAGATGTGATTGCGGATCCCCATACATATATTCGCGGACCCCCAGGGGTCCGCGGACCACAGGTTGGGAAACACTGCTTTTAGTTTAGAGACAAGTGTATGAGCAGTGTGCAAACTAAGTGGGTACACACGTGTATATACAGTCATACAGTGTATAGCTAATATATACTAACCCAATGTATGGAAATAATGACTGAACCAACACGTCGTCGTGTAATCGGAAGGTCCTTTGCAAGAAATAAAACACATGTTTTCAATATAGACCACTGCGCATCAACAATACTAATATGTAGGTGCTTATAATGCAAAATTTAGTTTTTGAATGCATTAAATTCCTCTCGCATTAGATCGCGGGTTCGATTCCCGATGAGGGTCAATATCAAATGTTTATTTGAATGTGTTTTCACATAAAAAATATTTAATGTGTGATACCTAGGACTGGCGCTGAAGCGTAGCTGATCATCTTGCCTTCATGTAACAAATGATAAAAAATTGCTGCACTTGTGTATCAATGAAGTGCCCTATGTACCATTAGGTGCGGATAAGGGGAGGGAAAGAAGCCATCTTTATGGTATTATTATGAAATACAATTTATCGAATTTAAAAAAAGAAGAATAAAAGAAACAGATAAAATGTGTTGTAATAAATAATTGTTATTTAGTACCATAGTTTGGAAATCAATTACTGATCTATAAATAAAACCATTCAATAATATCCTTCAACATTGTTATTGAAACAACTTTTCACACTAATAATTTAAAGTGTAGACGAATAAATTATGTTGGTAAAACACAGGTAATAATAACTCTTTTTATCAGCTGTCTGAATCATATTTTTTAACTCGGTAAATATTATTTCACTGTAAAGTAAACATATTTTTCTCGCATTTTCCAGAATGTGATAACGTGTTAAGTAACAACCGGTGCATTTTTTATCCGAGATAGTGATTCTAGTCTAATCGTGATCATGACTTTATATTATAATGTTTGATTAATGAGTTTGTAAGATTGATTAGTACGAAGGCACCTAGGCTGATGAATGGCTGTTCAATTTGCAAAAAAATAATTACGAAACATAGAAAAATAGGCACCAAAGTTTTGTTTGTAGATATTACTTATTTTAAAAATTTTGATCTTTAAATTTCAATATTGACTTTGCAATAATCTTCGGTCCCTACACTCTAAAATTATGTAGCTTTGCATAGCTTCCAAGATTTACACTTTTTAATGTATTTAATTGAAACCGGTTTCCTTTTTTTGTGTGTTGACCATGAACCGCTTATAAATTGAAACCCAACAAAAAATCCACCCCTAAACAGGTCCTTCCTTAACTTATGCTCTATCCTCTTATCCTGTGTTGAAACGCAGCGTGTGACGTCATGTTCTGACAGGGACGTACGTGAGGCACCCAGCATCGAGGTTCTTAAGTCGAAGACTTTTGTTGTAAATTAGTGATGTTCTTAAATGATGATATTAAACATCGATATTTAACAGAATATATTTTACTACTGTTTGCCTTATTTTTTCATGGAAAACTGCAAGGTATATGTATCCACCATGTAACAAAACGATATACAAGCAGGAAACCAGTGAAACTACGTCATATTTGGAGTAGATTTTGTAGATTTTTAAAAATTTTATTTGACCCATAGATTTTGAGAAAATTGAGTAAAAAGTTAAAAAAAGAAATAAAATTATCAAGATACACTGCACTTGGTGTACCAATGAAGTGCCTTATGAACCATTGGGTGCGAATAAAAGAAACTGGTGGTGGTGATGGTGTTGTTATCTCTAAAATAAAATTGATTCCTTAATATAGGTATTATGCGAATGTAACAAAAGCAGTATAGTCATAAAAGCATTCATAAAGTTAAAAAATCAAAGTTTACATTACCTATATGGAATACTTTAGGGAATTATTGCATTATATACATATTTATATGCATTTTTAAAATAAATTATGAACTATAGTCCAAAATAGCTATCGCTATATCGCGTCACGAAACAGAAAACAATTTAATGAAAAAGAATGTTGCAAGTATGTACAAACATATACACCGTGTCCCACGATGAGACCGCGAAACTCCGGAGGGTGATTGTTCATGGTATTCTGAGAAAAAAATCCAAGTTTTTCATTTTGGGCATTTCCAATAATTAATTTAAAAAAAGTATTCATAAAAAGCGACGAGTGTAATACTGGCTTCTGTTTGAAGTGCTTGCAGCGGCGGGGTGGCGGTGGGCGGGGAGGAGTGGGGGTCCGCTCTGGTACGCCTTGTACGGACATTCAAAATTCGAATTTCATATCTGAATCTTTAGTTTAAGTTTCAAAAATATGTGATTTTCTTCGCGCTTATTGGTGCAGGTCACGTGGTGTGAGCCAGTTCAAAAATTGACGGTATTACACGCGTGAATTTTTATTCATATTTTAATATTTTTTTTAAGAAATTAGAATTGAGTTTTTTTGAAAAACTTTATTAAGATTTTTTTCTCAGAATATCATGAATAATCACCCTCTGGAGTTTCGCGGTCTCATCGTGGGACACGGTGTATATTGATGAAACACTTAGCCAAGTCCTAAGTCAATATGTCCAAATCTTAACTCACCTATATTTGCTTAAAGCAGCGACTACAAAATGGCGCTATCTAATTATCCATACTAAGAATATCTGTGACATAATTTTATTGTAAAAATGAGAGAAATTCCTTAAATTTTAAATTTGTAACCATTTTTTTTCTAAACATCGATATACCAATCGATCGATTTTTAACGGGATGTATTGGAGCCATGCATCTCTAATTCCTACACGTCGAAGTCCCGAGGGCTTACTCCCTATTATCGAATCCCATTATAGCACCCAATATTTCAATATGCAGGTACTAAAGGTGGGTACTATTGTCGGAATAATCGCCCGCATCTCGGGGCCTATTGTTATCGAAATCCACCAGCACCTGTTTTCAATTCTTTTCAGTTTTTTCGTTGTTTAAATTTACTGTTTCTATTTCAAGGACATAAATATTTTTAATGCATTTGTATGGGTGAAGATAAGATAAATACAATACTTGTTGTTCTAAATGACACAAACATTTCTGCCTAAATTTTGCTGAAATGGAAGGCAATTACCGTGAAATGAGATTAACTCGTAAAAGAACTCTTGTACGTAAAAAGCAATAAATTAATCATTATTACCAAATAAAATAAATATGTGTAATACATTGTTGGCAAAGTTTGAGCCATTTATTTATTTAAATTTACGGATAAAAATCCATTTTAAATACAAAGATAAGCATAATAAGGATAACAAAGCAGTAAAAATACGTGACAGAACATTAAATACGTGAAGCTAAGACAGTTAGAATAAAATGTGGACACACTCAAGACAGGATCGGGTCTACTTCAGTGAATGTTTAAATCTTGATAGACTTACACCGAAAAAGTCCAGATCCCGTCAAAATGGCATCGAGCCATAAAATGTTCTACTTACTAATTCTTAGTTTTTTTAGCTTCCTAGCTACTTTTGTCATATTTCCTATTCGATGGAGCATATCGACATCACCAGATCCCTCCATGAGATCCAGTCGTTAGCTAATATTTTCACCTCTTATTAAGTTTTAAGCTGAAAATTCCGAATGGTAATTTCTAATTAAAAGTCACTAAGATACCCTCTCTAAGAATTAAATTGTTTATAAGCATAATAAATTAATATCCTCCTTTTCCGAAACAAAAGGTGCACAATTGGGACACCAAATGCAGTGAATCTAATCTAGATTATTTTATTACAAAAATGAAAGAATATCATTCTAACGCTTCAGCGTCATTTTAGATGTCAAAATATGAAATATGTATCTTTATTTTGCACGTTTTAGTAACACTTGGGTGAAGAAGGGTTCGTAATCCCCTCAAAAAAATTTTTTTTTTTTAGCATTAATAGTTTTTTTATACTTTATTTTATTTTTATATAATAAATACATTTTATATAATTTGTACCATTTTCCTTTGTTCATGTCGCTTGGTAACTTTTTCCTTTTCACCGTCGAAACGTATTTGGTGAAATAGGGTAGAGATTATTTTAAAAATACTTTTCTAGGTACCTACCCATATAATATTTTAGCAGTTTTTTGATAAAGATTTGCTTCAATTAAAAATAATAAAAAACAACATTGAATCTCTGAAATATTAACATGATACTTTGAACGCTTTAAATTTGTATAAGCACTTATGCTATTAACTGCTCTATTTTTAGAAATGACATAAGATAAAATCTAAGAATATTATCAAACAAAAGGCTTTATGAAGGTATTTACATAAAATTTTATATTTAAATAACTAAGCCTTTGTTATGTGTTATTTAAAATGACTAGTGGAATTATATTAATTTGTGATTCAACAAGTTCAATTTTAAATCCTAGATGGTATAAATAAGTAAAAAATCTTTCAGCAGAAAAACATTAATATGACGAATGACATCACCTTGCTCTCCCAAGCAACTATGTACATGTGGGTATACTTATTACACCTTTTTATAGCTATAATAAGTATGTACAGTGGCAAAAATGGAATATATAAATATGTTTTCTTATTGTAGAGGAAACTAGGGGCAAATGTAAATGTAAAAGGCGAATAGTTTTATTATAGTTTTATTATTTGAAAATCCTTAGTTTTCGCGGTAAAGCAAAACATTTTTGGAGAAAACTCTTTTTAAATCTAATTAACATGAAGGCAGCTTTGAAAAATGCTTTAAATACGTACCTAAGTTAAAGATTGTACAAAATTTACTCATATATATTTTTTTTTTTTTTTTAAAGAAACCTTTGCATTCTTATGATATTTGCAATTTTTTATTTGTATCAAGTCGCTGAAGTAAGTTAATTTGTTCAATATTTTTTACAATATTTTGATAGATGAAAGCTTTTAATTATTTTAACAATATGTAGGTACTAATATTTTTACATAATGTAATTATAATTTTTTAAATTCTATCAACATAATAGTAGTTTAGCTTTTCACTTTGGCAAATTTAAACCCGCTGTTGACATGTTTTATATAAAACGATAATAACCGTCATCTGATAACTACTTAATTTTTTTTTTTACATTTCATAACGACAAAAAAAATGCAACCAAGTATTTTATTTCGATTATTTTAAATAAGATTTTTTTACAATTGACCCTGAAACAGCGATATTCGCATAGGTATAGACGGATAAATATTTAGACTTTTGTTATTTGCCAATAAAAAAATAACGAGATTTGTTCGCATACTCAAAGCAATAATAAAACGTTTTATAGGATGAAAATTTTATTGATCGTTAAAACACGAGAGAATAGTGAGCAGTTTAAAACACATTAAAATCGACTAAAATAAATTGTAAATATTCAAAATCTGTTTTCTGCCAAAACTCTAAACCAAAATCTCTATACTCATTTTTACTTCATTCATCTACGGATCAAGCGATGCTTTAAAATGCTAAACGTTTTTACGTTTTTATTTTACATAACAAGAGAAAGATAGAAAAAAACACAATAACAGCGTGCATTTATCAAATCACTTTCCTTGGGATATATTAATCGTTTAGCTCAGTGGATAGAGAACCCGACCGGTAATTAGAAGGACCCAAATTCTAAATCCTGGAGGGCGCGACTATTTTTTTAAGTGATTCAATGCGCATTGTAACTGTGTTTTTTCTATCTTTCTCTTGATGTGTTAAACCAACATTGTAATTGAATATCAAACAAATATGTTGAATAAAACTGTATGAGGTCGCGGGTTCGATTCCCGTAGGGGGTCAACATAAAATGTTATTTACATGGAATTTTAATATTATTATATCATGTGTGATACCTTGGACTGGTACCGAAGCGTAAGACTGATCATCTTACCATCATGCAATAAATTGATCAAGATACACTGCACTTGGTGTACCGATGCAGTGCACTATGCACCATTGGGTGCGGATAAGGGAAAAAAGTACAAGTAGTAGGAAAATTGTATTTAAAAAAACAAACGACTTCGGAACGTTTTATTCTTATATAATAATGGATACGTTTTTAAAATGTATTTCCCGTTTTAGGGTTTGACCGCGAAGGGATCTTCCTAAGCGCACAGAAAGGGAATAGTTAATGCGTAGAACCAGAGAAGTGTTTTTTAATTACGATATTTTTAAATTTTTAAATACATTTTATGTATACTCGTACATGCGAAGCGAGATTTTGACAGCACACTCAAACTATTGCTACGGTTCCGATGAATTCGAAGTTGGAAGGCTCTTATTGTCGCCCAGTGACCAATAAGAAGCAGCCTTTCCAAAACTCCAGCGCGCGATAAAAATAACAATGCCCACAGATTTACGACCAAAAATTTATTGATATTATAGTACTTAAAATTGGATCAGAGCCTTTGCGAATTAGCGCAATTAATAATAAATTTAAAAAGTCACAATAATTCTAGTGCTTACGATAGCATAAACAAACATCAAGATTGAATTGATCACTTTTGAATTCGATATCGATGTTTTTTGCTAAGCACTTCTGTTCAACGTGAATTCTTGTTTGAATGTTACAACAACATTCAGAGAAAATAAGAAATGTTGATTTTATTCATTTGTATTATTTAATCATTGGGTTTAATGGATAAATTAACGGTAAAATATTAATCGGGCTTTTAATTCATTATAAGTTCTGCATTTAATTATGTAAGTTTTATGTAGGTACCACCCATAACCGGAAATTTATAGCATTTTCATCAATCAATAAGAATTTTAAGTTAAATTGCGTGCACAAAATACTTGTTTTATCCATCGTGAATATTTTTACATTTCCAGTAAAATTTGCAGCTTTCCCCCTACCCCCCACTTTCCCCTATCGCTATTAATTTTTCAAACCAGTGTATATAAACCGTTAGTCATAGAACAACTTCTCATTTTTTGCTCTCGCGATACTAAATCGTAATTATTTTTTTGCACGCCTAATGGCAATGCAAATTACCGCCGTCGACTCTCTGTCTAGCAGTGCCAGGCCGCCATTGTGTGCGAGTACATGTAATGAGGCAGTTCGTATCGAAACTCGTCTCATCCATATAACGTATTTTACAAGAAATGTATCTGAAGCGCAAGACCGATCGTCTTGCCTTTATGTAGTAAAATGATTAAGATACACTGGATTTGGCGTACCAATGTAGTGACCCGTGGACCATTAGGCGCGGATAGGGGAAAGTAGAAGTAAAAGAAAAGAAAAAATAACTCAACAGTAAAAACAACAACGTGCATGAGAAGATGTATGAATGTGGAGGAAGCAAGAGAAGTATGCCAGGACAGAATGGTGTGGCGTTCTATCCTCTCTGCCTACACCTCCGGGGAAATGGCGTGATGGTTAGTTAGTTAGTTAGTTAAAAACAACATTTTGAGTGAGTCCAAATACCTACATACGAAGAAAAAACTGGATTTTACCCATGACGGACTATCATCAAATTACAATTGACATCTCGGCATTGCCAATTATTTTCTATCTTTGTTGAGATGTCAATTGTGATTTAAAAAGTAAATTTAAAGAGTTTTTATTTTACTTGAGATATTTCTCACTTACAATTTTTTTTAATGACTTTTAAATTATTATTATTATTTTTTTTTTTTTTTTTTTAATTATAAAAAGAAATCTATGCAATCTTATGATATTTGCACATATTTCAATTTGTAAATACTATTTTCAATAAAGCCTAAGCGGCTTGTGCTTGAGAATAGGAATCGAGTCGTGTCGAAGCGGGGATTCGAACCGACGATCTCTGGACTCAGAGACCGCGACGCTACCCACTGGGCCACCACCCGTTCATAAATAAATTTTGATATTTGGTTATGCGTAATTCATGCTTTATTACATGGGTATTGTGATGTTATTAGGTACCTGAGCTCGTCAGTAACAACATCACAACTAAAATAATAATTATTTGGGTGAGAATTAATTTTTAAAAAAACATCAAATGGCACGGTGGAAACAGTAGGTAATATGAGAAATTATTTATTACGGCGCTCTCTACAGTTTTTGGTTTAGACAATAATGTAGTTTTGATAGTTTTGATTTGATAGATTAGTTTTGTCAAAATGGATTGCGATTACATTTTTTTATTAGAAAAAATGTGGAGAAGACGAGTTTTGATAAGCTCTGCCTCATATCTGGTGTAATGCCACAATGCCAGCCACCACGACTCCTTCACTCGTGTTACGAGGTCTAATTACCAAACAAATATCAAGTTGCCTCACTCGAGATTCAAGATACCCTGACTTATTATCTTTAACTTTATTTAATGTAGATATTAGATATTATCTACCAGCGTATATACCTAGACATTACATTATATATAATGTAGTTTAATACTTACAAAAACAACTTTGTAAGAGTCTAACCAAATCGAACCGAAAAATGAGTCGAATCGGTTATTGTCTAATAATGGTTGTGTCGCAGATTCTTAATTGAATCCCACTCCATCACACTTTGTTTAAACGGACTATTTCAGCAGCATAAAGCAGTCCCGACACTGAAATATTTAAGTATATCACAGGAACAAAATGTTTCAAAACACCCAAATTTCAAACACGAAATCGAAGCTAGAACCTTCTTGCAAAGGCCATGGTTATTAAACATCATGACACTCTCAACAAAAAAATACTAACAAGTATGCGAATACATTAGTCAAATTAATTGGTAACATTATCAAGAATGAAATAATATTAAGTTGGTGTTTTAGTGTGAAAATATCGGTCAGAAGTCGCAGGTCAGGTGATACCAAAGAGCTTCCGTAATGAAATTGTTACTTTAACACTATAAAAAAAGAAATTAAAACGTGTAATGTTCATTCAAGGTCAGGCGGATAATTGTTTATCATGACATAATAAGAGTTCGTAATACAAACTGCTTGAAGCAGTTGATACCATGACAATAAAAATTATGTTGTTATCTTTCGCTAACAGATGTATAGCAAGAATCCTGTATGTATTTAAATAATGCGTGCAAGTTAGGTAAATTTATATGATTCAATTCTATTCAAATACATAGTCAATAATTTGCATGTGGGAAAACAGGAAATTGACAAAAATAGCTGTGTATGACCTGTGGCAAGTGTCATTCGATTTATGAATCGGATAAATGATTCAATTTATTGAATTGTTTTTGCCTCGAATTCAATTTTTTTTCTTTTTTAGAAATAAAATTGTTATTTTTATTTTTTAAATGAAAAAAATACATGATAGAACTTAAGAGATAATTGTATTCAATATAAATAAAAATAATTTGTATCTACTGACATTTTTGCATAATAAATTAAATAATCTGAACTTATTGATTCTTATACATATATGATGGTATAGGTAGGTAGTAGGTACGTATTTTTTTTTTGCATATTTCTTCCGATTTCAAGAAAAACATCCGATAGTTATGTTAATGCTAGCCTCGCAAGAAACTTTCAACTTATTGCTTAGTTAAACTTCGTTTCATTAGGTTGTTTAATTAATTATCTCAATAAAATTAGTTAAAATAAGCAAATTGGCATTAAAATGTTTGAGCCCTCAGCATAACTGTACCAAAACCATAGCAATGTTGGAACAATGATATAGTGTTCGGAATATCACATTTCAAATTCTTGAATACAATGACGTGTGCAGAAATAGTGGAGTTTTGTTTTTTTAGCGCATGACTTATTGTGGAAAAAGTTTTTTAAATTAAAGTGGATCATCTATATTATGTAGAGTTACATACTACTACTACTACTTGCCGTTGTACGCACCTAGCGGTGCATAGGGTACTGCATTGTGATGATCAGTCTTAGCTTCAGTGCCAGTCCAAGGTCTCACATATGAAATATTTTTTATGCGAAAGACCACATTGAAATAAATATTTTGAATAAGTCTGTCAATGAATTAAACCCGATCTTGTTTTGAGAATGTCAATAGTTTTGTCCTAGCTTGATATATTTTAATATGGTGTTACCCTTCCTGTTACTTTTTAAATAGACTTCATGTCCGTTAATAAATAAATATAAAAACGTACTGCTAATTTACTGTCAAATTGCCTAAATTTGATGTGTTCTTAAAAGATTTTATGTTTTTTTTCCGCCACCTTTCGTTATCCAGAAGAAAAAAATTGAAAAAATGCCAAAAACTTAGGGCTTTCCGATATACTATTTTTTTATAGATTTATAGAAAATATTTTGAAGCAAATGTGTCATTTTTTTTAAGCTTTGTGGCGATCAGATGCGGGGATATAGAAACAGTTTATTTGTACGTACAATGAGATAAAAAACGGAATAATTTAAATGAAAATCTGGTCTATCTAAAAAATCTAATCCATATGAAATCGTAACGAAGGGAAAAGGTATTGAAACATTAGGTATTTACCTACACATTACTGTAAAATAAACAAGTAATATTTTTTAGGAGTAACTATTGACACAGTTCATCCAGCAATGGGTAAAATCCAGTTTTTCTCTATAAGTAGGTACTTGGACACACTCAAAATGTTTATAATAATTAGGGATTTTTTAACGTAACCTTTGTATTTTTGTTAATGATATTATGTATATTATGTTAATGGGTAGGTCTGTAAATTAAATTAACCTATTAGATGAACTAAAAAAAAGGATTATCCTGTTGTTAAGAAAATGGACTATTATTATTTGTAATTTAATATCGCAAGTAAGCTGATCAGTCTCACGCTTCAAATGCCACTGCATGAATACCGTGAAATAAGATCTCGTCCTCCCGGGAGGGATGCCATAAGGACAAAGTGTGGTCACTTATGTGAATTAAATTGACCGCTAATTATTAATATTACAGTATTTTCCAGTTTAGAATCATGTAATGCACGAATGGTTAGGATAGGTTCTAATTATATTGCTTACATTTCTTCGTATTCATGTTCCAAATTAGACCTGTAGTTTGGTTTAGTAATTCGAGCCTATTTGGAGTACAAAAAACGTGGAAAGTTACTGAACGCTCTTTGTAAAACCTGACTCATACTTGAAAAACGATTAAAGATAATAAGAGTCATGACGTTGTAACTATAGTGTCCTATGTCCACAAATCCAGACGTTTTTTTTTTTAAAGATTTTTTTTAGTATCAATGGCGTAACACCTTTTTGTGTTTTGCCAGTGTCAAGTTTATAAGAAAATAAAAAAGGAAAGAAGTTATAAGTGATACTCGTGGATATGAAGGAAATCGAGGAGTCTAAGGATAGCAAGCTTAGGAGAATTTAGTAGAATTCTATTAATAGGGTTCTTTCCGATAACACGAATATTCTTAAAAACGTTATAAATATTTCAAGTATATTTTTACAATTCCAACGATATAAAACACAATGATCAAAAATGTTGTTTTCATTTATAAATTTATGTTTTAAAAACACGAAAATACAAAAGATTTTTAACGCTCGTTATTGGTTAATGACGTCATACCCGTCCACCATGAAAGGCGTGCTGTGACGTCACACCGCATGCGCGCCAAATGAAGGATTTTGCGAGCGATTTGAAAAAGTTAACTCAATGTTTGTAGCACTCACTTTGTAGTTTTCCATAATTATGAAATTAAACAACTTTTGTTTTAAACTACTTTTTTATTATTTAACACTCCAACCGGTTTCGGAGACACTACTCCTTCATCAGGGATTTGTATTATACAAATCCCTGATGAAGGAGTCTCCGAAACCGGTTGGAGTGTTAAATAATAAAAAAGTAGTTTAAAACAAAAGCTGTTTAATTTCATGATTTTGAAAAAGCGCTATTTCAAACCGCGCTAAAAAATTCATATGACATCGTAAAAAAATTTAAGAGAGTTTTATTAATCTTATGAAGTTTAGAAATAGAATATAAGAGAGCCTCGAAAAAAATACGATTCCTTTCGTAATTAACATTTATGCACTTGAAGCTAGTGCATTATTTTAGGGGAAAATAACAGCTTTTTATTATTTTTAAATTTTTGATGGATATAGACGGGTTATAGTTTTGATGTAACGGCTGAACCTAAGTATGTTTAATATATACACCTATATTGGTACCTAATAGCAATTCGCATACACAGATATCACCAGCAGACCTTTGTTCGCAAAACGTCATACTGAAATACTATAATTATTTCGTATGGAAAAAAACTGATAATGATAACCTATGACAAAATAATGTGTACAATTTCGCAGGATAGCTAATTTTATTGCGCAATTTTTTTCACTAACCAATCATTTATTGAATTTATATTCTAGAAAAAATAAATCGTATAACGTATATTTACCTATACTTTCAGATTGCAAAACTATCACATCTATTATGATTGCTGTAGGTGTGGGTTTTTTGGTTAAATGCAATACCCCTTCAGTAGCTCAAGCACAGATAACTATCGACGTAGTTTAAAAGCGTGCTATTCACGTGCTATTGCTAACGATTTGAGCGATCACAGTGACATTCGTTCGATACCGTGGTATCGATAGCCGAACATAGCCGATCTGAGCCGAGCGGGGCCGATGCACGCTATAACGCGGCCTTACGTCAAACGTCAAATCATCGCGCTTGTCTGATTTTTTATTATTTCGACTGCTTTTCTCAATATTTGGCTTGCCGAAAACCGGCTAAATTATAATAAAGATTGAATGAAGATTTGTGCGAATAAGATATATCTCGGGAAATGGCTCGCGACTAGTATGCGCTCGTTTGTTAATCCCGATCGATAACTTTTAACGCGTGTTCCACTGTGATCGCGAAAATGATAAACATCCATGGGTAAGAAATCGTTATCATGTCGCTTATTACCGAGTCGGTACTGATCTGTGATCGAGCAACAGGGAAATGACTTGACGCTTATAGTTAGTTGATAATTAGAAAGATGAAGTAGGTAGCCAATAAAGTGCAAAAATTTTAAAAAATCTTTCAAATCAAACCATAGATAAAAACTAAAAAACACACATCATATCGGTTTTTCATCGGTCAGTGACTGATGGCGGAAAAAGTTCTGAAATGTTTTGACCCAACTCACAATCTGGCATCGATCCATTTTTAATTTGAACTGAAATAAAGTTATACACATCTACCTACAAAAAACTTTTTTAATTTGAAAGTTAAAAACTCTGAGTGAAAATTGAACACTGTTAACTTTAAATAACTATAATTCTGACGGAGAATATATTATTTTCTGGGTTACGAAATTTTCCAGGAAAATGAGGAGAATGGGCGTGGTGTCCGAAAAATATGTCAATTGTATTATTTACAGTTGACAAAAAAAGAAAAGATCACGTAAAGAAATGCTGTTGGAAAATGATTCTAATGTATTATAAGCAAATGTTTTTTTTAGATGAAAGTTTTAGTAACCTAATTTTTTATTCTAATAACCTTTTGAAATTTATTGTAAAATTTAATCAATCAGTTACGCGATTGGCTATAAAATATAACATTATGCCTACGAAGCGCAAATCCTGCTAATTTAGGTTACGACTAAAATTAAAAATCTATCAAATTTTCTGTTCGTGGGCGCTTAAATTTTATTTGAATATTAAAACTAATGTGCAATAATGAGAATGCTTTCAAAATAAATGGGTTTTTGGTATCTTGCGTTGATTGATAAACAAAAATTGATGGAGGATGTTTTTAAAGTCCATCACTTCGCGATGAGGCACGCATTTTTAAAAATAAAATAAAATAAACGTCAAAGCTGTTAAAATTATAATTTTTGAGCTATACCAATAGCATAAGAATATTGAAGATGATATTTTTGACGTATTAAAAAAATTAAAGCTGTTAAAAAAATTGATTCATGATAGGTACTTAACACAAAGTTAAGTTGATGTTGGATACAAATATTTAAAAAAAAAACCTTAGATAGACTCAATACCAGATACTACTACTTACTACTCTCTCTTATCCGCACCCAATGGTGCATAGGGCACTTCATTAGTACCTACTCCGAGATTAAAAGCTTATTTTTATTATTGATAAAAATGTATTGAATAAACATGTTTGTTTATGTAGGTACAATAAAATCTGTATGTAAGTATAGATACTGTGTAAAATAAATATAAATATGTACATAATATTATTTTCTATAGTAAATTGATATCGTTTTTTATATTGCAGTATCTAACTGTTGTTTTCATTTTATAACACATATATTTTATGATAATAGTAAACAATACTGACCGACGCACAATTTAATTGTTATTACTATATTATAAGCATTATCATAACACAATAATATTGTTATTATAATTTATGATCTAGGAAACATACTAACGTATTATGTACCTTGTAGGCGAGTAATTTATTTTTTTCAACAAAGAAATCTATTGTGAGAAAATCTCTGTATTGTTACACTTTTTATCTTAAAAACAGTGCGAGTAATACCAGATACATTTCACATACCTGCAGTTAGTAGGTACATGTGCATAAGCGCAGTAATAAACAAAATTTATTAATGTTTTAAAATAGTAAAAAATACAATACCTACTATACCATAAAAGTCGATTATTAACTTATGCAAATTTATTGCGTTTCTTTATGCCAATATTTTATTGCAATTTTTTTTTTACCAACTACACCTATTAAATATAGTTTGATGAGAATAATAATAATTATCAGGTTACTTATATAGCGTCATTTTTGTGAAAACCACCTCAACGGCGATTTACAATTAAAGATACTGTCTAACCTAAGCTCCTAGCGGTAGATTATATTACCTGTAACTTGAGCAGACTAGGGCAATTACTTATTCTGGGAATTTGTATGTGAGATTTTAAAAAGATGCGTTTTTAATTGAGACCGTAATTGACTTGGGCTCTGAATGGTAGGTAAGAGCGTAAGTGCGAAGCCTCTGCAAAAGCACGATTGCCAAACTTGGTGTTTGGACTTCGCCGGGGTTCACAAAGTTTCCTCTGGTTGAAAACTTTATGTCAAACTGTATGAATTATTTTAGTTTTAAATGGTTTTAAGGCTGATTTTATATCATATTTATGTTATGTGAAGCACTTTATTAAAAAAAATATATTAACATGCCAGATATGAAGAGTTTTTAGTTTATTAATGTAAATCACTCGTTAGACGTCATTTGGTGATAGTGTTTGATATTTGTTAGTAGTGCGTCATATTTGTTTGAACCAAGTCCCATACAAGCTATATCAGACTTGATTCATAGAAATTCTAACATGAAATGTCATTTTAATCAAGCCGTATTTACTATAGGTATATTTTACTTTTTTATACCCAATAATCGATCTTTAAATAAAAATAACATCTAATAGTTACTGAAATTTTGGTGGGGTTGAATTAGGTCTTAGGTATATTTAAGTCGTACAAATCAACAAATAATTGTTTTTTTTTACAAATGAAATTTTTAACTTGAAAAAGAAAACCTGTAAAATATAGTTTATGAAAAATGATTTATAATGTATTTTATTTATGAAAACACTGTGATGCACCGAAAATACTTGAAAAAGAAAACCTGTAAAATATAGTTTATGAAAAATGATTTATAATGTATTTTATTTATGAAAACACTGTCGAATAATAAACTTCAGAGATTTTAAACAGTGTAGGTATTATTTAGAATTTCATTTTTTTTAAAAAAATATTTGACGTCCCTTCATTGGTAGCGCTCTTCGAACAAGAATTTCAGAGAAGTGACATTCCATACTTGAAAAATACTACCGTGTCTCTAGTGTCTAGTTGCCTACAACGTCACTCACTACGTCATCAATAGGCCATCTACGTCATCACTAGATATCTACGTCACACGTTTCGTGTATTGTCCTAAGTTCTGGAGTCTTTAGACGGTGGAATTTGATAATAAGTGGTGGAATGTAACCCTAGGTTTAATAGGAAGCGTATATTTTTAGAAAATTTGTATGGAATACAAATTACCCCTTCTAGTGAATTATTAACTAACTAACCATCACGCCATTTAGGCAAAGAGGATAGAACGCCATACCACTCTGTTCTGGCACACTTCCCTGCAAGTAGTATTATTTTAAAATAGAATATAACCAATACAACATATTTTTCAAAATCCTTACAATAAATAATTCATATTTTGACAAAATGTGCATCGTAAAGTTATTTCAGTTATTGCACGGTTCAAAAAGTAAGTCGATAACTTTACTGTCGAGGTCAAAAAACAGATATTATTATTGTTTTATCAGTAGGTAATATATTATTGTCAACAAGATACGTTAGTTTTACAGTTATTGATTTTCAATTATAATTTTCAATAAAGTTATTATGAAATTGAAAAATAAGTAAAAAATCAGTTCAGTCGTGTAAAAATAACATATTTATATATATATTAAAAAAATATAATTTTTTGTTATCCAATAGAGATGTGCTGATAATATAAGTAGATCTTATATCAAAATGTAAATTAATAATAGGTAATATTAATAATAAATAAAGTGTAATTTTTAACTATGAACTAATAAGGTTTGTAGCACAAAATTATTCTGATTTATGTTATAACGAGTGCAAGGGGAAGGGGTAGAGGAAGGTTCTCTTTTTCATTCATATTGTCTAATAGGAAAATAAAACTAAAAATCACAAAGTATCGGTGCAAAAATCCCTTTGTAAATCGGATAATTAATAAGCGACATACGATAATTTCAAATTGGTTTTGTAAAAATTGTGGTGATATTACCGCATTTTATACAAGTTTTTTACAAAAAATTTTGTGCTTAAACCTATTATTATATTAATATAAGAAGAGAGGCCTTACCCATGCGCAAGGAAAATTCGGAAAATAAACAAAAATATCGACTTCTTTTGGGTGACATTGCATTGATAGAATTCCTTAGCAATACGTTGCAATGTACATATTTACGAAGATCTGTATTTTATTTCATGATATCAATATTTAAACTACCTACTCTTTTGAATATATTTTTTGTATGACTTTAACTTTATTCATCTATCTTTATCGGTAAAAAAATATACTCAACTTAGTAAGTAATTAGTAAGTACTCCAAATGATAGACATCTTAAGTTTTGAATATAAAACACGCTAAAAATAGATGAACAAGATATTTTATGTTTACCTACTTGGGAATAGAACTTGAAACCTAGTACATACCCATAACCGTAACCCCTACACCAGAAAGCATGTCCTGAAACCGGTAGATTGAATTTTAGAAAAATAATATATACTAACACGCCAAAAACTAGCATGAACAAGTGCATGAATTTATCATTTTATTACATGAAGGTAATCAGAACTTGAGAACCAGTAGTACATCACCATAACCGTAATATCCTCACATGTACCAGAAAGCATGTTGACCCCCTACGGGAACCGGTAGATTGAAAAAGAATGCTAGAAAAATTGTAATATATAGGTGCATATTATTATCTTATTATGTCATAATAGATCTACACAGTTCGCAGTGACGCGACGTCAGGAGCTCAATGCCCTGACCCCACCGAATAACTGACCCCTGCTAAATAATATTTTACTATGTTAGGTACTTCAGTCCAAAGTTCTCTCTTTGTGATGATAATCAAGAAAAAGAGGGATTTTGCCATTTCGTATTTCCTTACTAACTACCCTAAAAAATACGTACCTACACCCTACACTACTACTTCTCTCTCTAACTTTCCTTTCTCCACACCCAATGGTGCATAGGGTACTGCGTTGGTTCACGAAATGCAGTGTGGACATGGCAGGTATTTCTATCTTCATAATGTCTTACGTAACTAATTCTTTGTGTTGATGAAGGTAAATGCCACAAACGAAATAATACTTAAATCATAAATTTGAAACACAATATTTTTGCTGCTTATTTATTTAGGTACAAACAAAACACAAAGTTACGTAAGACAAGAGAGAAAAACAATTTATTTTGTCTGGAAAGATATCAATGTCATTGAAAATGAGGCAATTTTACTTTTGATTTCATCAATTCGAATTTCTGACGATACTCGCTGTTAGAGTGTACAAAATATTTTCTAAAACAAAATTATCATTCTTGACTTGATACAGCCCATCTGACGTCCAGCAACGTGTTTGGATTAAATATTAAAAACACCATTTGTTTTAATGATAATAAACATTCGTATAAAAACGTAAACAAGAACGTGTGCGTATTGGTGTATATTTTACACATACAAATAATAAATTAATGACAGCTCTTGGCGTCTTGGCAAGTTTACAGCATGCGTCCGGCACACACACAAGCGCACGCACCGAACGTTTATATTATATGAACGTGCCTATTTGTGTAATATTGGTATTATACATGAACCTATATTGGTGGAGAAAATATATTTGATGCAGGTTAAGTTGTATATAATGGTATATATACCTACTAAATGTATGCTAAAATAGCATGACATTACCTTTCGAGGGACCTAAATTAAAATTAGTTTATTTAAATAATCGATATCTATAATTTAAATTTATTCGAATAGAGAAAAGCCCATGCATTATGATTATTATTTTTTGGGGGGAACATGGGGTAAGGGTAGTATACGAGAGAAATATTTATTATGTTAAGTGCGTTAGAAAGAAATATCAATAGATATGGCCGATATGTTGTGGCATGGGCCAGAGGTCAGGTGAGGAATGGGGTAATTGGGATATCCTTTTCTCACAAGGATAGATGAATGCAAAAATTAATAACAACGACAAAGGAATTAGGTACTTGGTAATTAAAAAATATTTGAATATCGTATAAATTGACAGCGTTAGGTACCTACATATATAAATATAATATAATATATATCTTAGTATACATAACTAATTTTATGTTAATGTGTAACAGTTAAGATTCTACCTACGGTTTTCGAAGAAATCATTTATCTCCTTTCTGTCATATTTAATTGTATTGCATAGAAAGAGGCTTTATGGCTATGGAGTTGGTAGATTTGGTAAAATATTAGTGTTCCCCGGTTGGAAAATTGACCCTGAAAATATTAGAGGTTTTTTCTAGAGGGTATCTACATACTTAAATATAGGTAGATATATTTCGGTACATCCAATGTGTATTAGGTTGATAGGTAGGGTGTAGGGTACTTATGAAAGTAGGTAGGTACGTGTATGTTTTCCATGTGGTAGTGTGCTTGTTTGTGTCATCGAGATCGAGTGCCGAGTATACTCTAGCATGTTTTGCCATTCGCGATGAACTCTAGTATATAAAAAGAAAGATGGGCGAATTCAACTTCAACCTGGCTTGGTAACTTCATGTTCACGCAACCAAATAACGCTATAGGCCTTTTAAACGCACATCAGTAAGATTCTTTAACTTCAACCATCGCTACACACAAGAAATAAGAACATGGGTATTATATTAACTAGAATCAAGGAACAATAATAACGAGTACAATGTAGTGGTGTGATCCAATCTGGTTTATATACGTATAGCCATATTACTTTTGGTTGTGTGGGTTAGAACACATGTTTCTGATGCTTGTGTGCGTGTATTTACAGAAGAGTTCATACAAGATTTTTTCACTCGATTTTCATAGGCGCGCTGAAAACTGAGGTACTGAGAGCATCTGTGGTCAAAAATTATAACTAACGTTTTATTTTATTCAGCGGTAGATGTCTCAGTTTTACGTTTGACCTTAGAGATAATGGAGTCGGTAAAGCAGACTGCAATTCTTAATTCATTGATTATTATGACGCTAAAACATTATGTTATTTTGTTTTGCCGTAAGATGTCTCTCTGCAGATTTAACTATAATGGGCGCAATATTCGGCGGAATACCTAGTTTACTGCACTTGGTTTACTGATGCAGTGCCCTATGCACCATTGGGTGGCATTTAAGAGAAAAGTCAGTGGTATTCATGTACATACATAATAAATAGACGAATGTAGATTGACAATAATTTTAATTTCAAAAATATTACATAAGTAGTACCTACCTAAATGTTATAAATATTGTCTTGTTGGAGGTGTTAAAAAGATATGTAATTAAATTAACAATATTATACAGCATAATCTATTTCTTTTTAAATGCGTAATATTATTAAAGACACGTTAGTGTTTTCAAATATTTTGAGAATAAATGAAATAAGTGTTTTTTTCAAATCAATATTTATTTTGCTTTTTTAAGCGGCTACGTTTGTAAGATCGTTTAACTAAATTATTTGAAATATATTATAATAAAAGGTATTTTATTCAGTCAATTTTTTTCATGTGTACCTAATTCTTAACGTTTTTTTTAAAGTCTTAAATATTATTATTTAAAAAAGTTTCATCCACTTCATTAAGGTAGTATTTTTTTATATTAAATATATTATTTCGGGTATTTTTAATAATTTAATAATTTGTATGTAACCTGATTTTTATGCTCTATGTGTTGTCCAAAAATATGCATTAGGTATAGGTATGTAATACAGTAGGTATGTATAAATTCGTGTTTGTATACACTTAGTTGACAAATAGTTATTCATTATTGTCGGTGTTTTGTTGAAGGTCTCGAAAAAAACTGTGTAAAAATTAAAAATATTCGAGTTTATAAAAATATATAATTTAGCCAAACAGTTTCGAATTTTGAATAGGAATATTATTACGCCTATTAAAAAGGATGTGGAAAATAAAAGTTGGATGACGATTTTAGTAAAACACCGACGAAATAGTAATTTTAAAAAAAATCGTCATTACAAAATTAAAATTGATCAACTGCAAAAGTTCATGCCATACCGATGCGATGGTTGAGCGCAAATTTTTTCGGCCAAACTAATTTTTAATGTTTTACAAAATTTGAAATGCTATTTTTCATGTAAGGAAAATTTTATGTACAATTAGACAAGTTTATAGTTAGTTAAAAAATATAATTTTGAGTTGTTGGTTTGTTTTGTTTGACTCCTGCAAAATCTACGAAATGGTGGTGATAAATACGCGGTCAACCGTAGTTTAGCGGACATCAACACGGAATAATCCAATTGAAAAATTTAAACCCTAAATATTATAGTATCTATATAGATATTACATTATTATTAACTTTATATGTGTAAGGAAAATCTTGTTATAATTCAATTTATAGTTATTTGCAATTGGTCGATTTTAACAAAAACGATAATTTATATTCGTCTACTTTAAGTCACTGTTTTATTAACCCTTTAGTCACTGCTTTATCAACCTTTTAGTCACTGTTTTATTAAGTCTGGATAGCTACTTATTCCCGTGTATCGGTTTTATATTACATTATAAATAATTATTTGCGTTTTTATGAAAAATGCTATGGAAATTGGCAACCAGTTGTGTTGGAGTGGGATTCGAACCTGATGATTGTAATCTGGTTAAACTAACCACTAGACCACAACTTGGTTCTTAAGTACGGGAACGGGGGCACAGTCACGGGCCCCTGGTGTTTTTCAGCTTGGCTTATATAAGAAAAATTACTTTTAAATAGCTTTTCAGAAGAAGTTAAGAGGGAATTAAATTCTTATTGATTAAACGTGTTATTCGTACCCGATTCGGTACACCCAATATCTGATCAAAAGAACTCTTCACATGTTCCTAATTACTGTACTGGGTTCATAAAATGCAGTGGTATCTCGAGACTAAAAAGGTTAAGATTTTGTTACAACACTAGTGGCGGGGTCGGCTATAGACACAGACAAAGGCACGCACGCCTCCATCACTTCGGGCAGGGTGGTCTCGGAGGCGGGCACGGGGGCGGCGGTGGGGGCGGGCATGCGGGCGGTGGTGGCGGCGGGCAACGGGGCGGGCACGGGGGCGGGCACGGCGTCGGGCACTTAGTGTGGGCACGGCGGTGGGCGCGGCGGCGGGCACCCAGCCACCGTAACGTTCTTCAGCTTGGCGAACTGAGACTCGTAGAATTCGTTTATCCTCACTTCACGTCCATGCCAGGAGGAGAGGTGGCGCAAATTGTCGAATACGCGTCATATTTTTTTCTAACTATAAATAAAATAAAACCGTATAATAAATACCTCGATAATAATAATTACATAAATGCAAATAAGTTATTTCCTAGGCCATAAGATGTAAGAAAAGTTTTGTGCAGGGGGAGTCCAAATTGGATGTGCGTTAAAATACAAAGGCATATACAAAAAAAAAGTTCATTTTCATATTTAATTTCGGGGTCCCACTCATTTCTTACAAGACCAGACTGTTAGAAAAGCGTTCTTTAAAAATTCCACGATTATCTTTTGAAAACGTATTTACTATCAGATACTTTTTTTAAAATAAGACGAGTTAGTTTTCTTCTCAATTCAGGCCACGTTCACAAGCGGCGAGCGAAAACAGCGAAGGAGCGAAATAATCAATGTAATTACACATCTAAAATCTAATTTATATTACCTACATTGGAATTTTTTGATCCTTCGCTGTTTCCGCTTGCCGCTAGTGAACATAGCATAGCTTGAATTGAAGAAACTAACTCGTCTTATTTTAAAAAGTATCTGATTGTAATTCTTTTTGAAAGATAATCGTAGTGGAATTTTTAAAGAACGCTTTTCTAACAGTCTGGTCTAGTAAGAAATGAATGGACCCCGAAATTAAATATAAAAATAAACTTTTTTTTTGTATATGCCTTTGTATTTAACGAACATCCAATTTGTCAAACGACCCCCATTTCGCTTGTCCACCCATATGCCAACGTTGGTTAACGAGGTAGATTTTAGATACTTTCAAAAAGAAATCATGTCAGTGCGATAGATAACGATTGTTACTGGCACTGGCATGAAATTCGCATCAAAATATTCAAGCTAACACAATAATTTTAAAGGAAAAATGTTATTTCGATTTTACATGAATCTTGTATATAAAAAGAAACGATGATAATAACTTCTGTTATTTATCTCGGTAGTTGGTAGATACCCTTATAGTTTATACAGTTCACTACATACTGAAAATTTTAATATATTATATATGATTGCAATGAATGAAACATGGAAAGTAATAAAATGAGGGACTTACTTGCGTTAAAACAAATTTGAGTTGAATAAATATTTCTAACTGGTGGCGATGATCCCATAAGAAAATTTTTAAAAGCAAATGTTATTCCTCTGCCAATATTCATCGTGGTTACAATACAAACTAAATTTTTTTATTTATAATTTTTTTGTGTTTATGTTCCTAATGAAACATTATGTATTGAAAATAAAACACTTGGATTTTGAAAAAGCTGCCATAAAAAACATCACTGTGAAATTTTCACAAATTATTTCAAATTCAACCGAGCTTCTATTTTCACACTTTTAAAAATCTTTCCACGAGTTTATGGTGCCTACCAATATTTTTTACCATTGAAGTATCTACCTACTGCATAGACTATCTTTATCCGTATCAATGGTACACAAAGTGTAGTGAATCTAGATTGTTTGTTTCACAAAAGCAAGATTATCAGGCTTACACTTTTCTTATGTACCTAATCCACATTGAAATAAATGTTTCATATTGACTCCGTCGGGAATAAAACCCGCGATTTTACGTACGAAACTCGTTTAAAGATTAAAATATTATGAATAAACTTTTATAGGCACCTATTACTTTATACAAAATAAGAACCGCTTGTATTTTTTTTGTTTGATCGGAAATCAAAATGTAGGTATTTACAAAAAGTGTTAAATAAATAATAAATTTATTACTCATGGATGCTTCTAATTTGAAGTGATCTTGGGTTTTATTTTTGGATTGTAATTGCTTAAATTTGATACATTTTCATACCTTATTAATTTTTTTGTGTACGAGTACTTTTTATGGATCCTAAAAGTTATAGATTTTTCGATGATCTATTGAAAATTGAAATTCTAATAAATTTTAAAATGAAAATGGATCAATTGCTTCTAAAATGACGGGATACGGCCGACTAACAAGGTGGCATTAGCTGACTAGTGGGCATGACGCTACGCACGGCTGACCAGCAAGGTGGCACCGGCTGACTATCATGGTTTTGGGCAAGGTGGGCATCCAGTTCGAGGCACGGCCGACTAACAAGGTGGCTTTAGCTGACTAGTGGGCATGACGCTACGCACGGCTGACCAGCAGGGTGGCATCGGCTGACTAGCATGGTTTTGGGCAAGGTGGGCATCCCGATCGAGGCGCGGCCGACGGCAGACATGGTGGGGGAGGGCACGTCGACGGGCACGGGGGCGGGCATGGAGAGGGACCAGGTGGCGGGCACGGCGGCCGTAACGGCCGGCACGGCGGCAGGCACGCAGGCGTACAAGGTGGCGGGCACGATCCCCTGACGTTCCCCAACTTGCCACAGGCAGACGTGTGAATGACCACCGCATTGCCAGGGGGATCTGCGCCTACTGGAGAGGTAGCACACATTGAAGCATAAACATCAAATAACTTCTTTTCTTTTGGAGAATTACTTTCTGCCGCTTTTTCTATTTGTTTTGCTGCTTTTGGTTTTGGTTTTGGTGGTTTCTGTGCCGGTTTTGCAGCCGGTTTGTCTACTGTTTTTTCTGGAACCAAAATATTCCAATGAATTGTCTATATAAATGAGCGTCTAAGAGATTTCACATTATAATCTAATTTTGATTGTTTATTCCTGAAAATAATATACAACGCGTAAATAAACTCGATACAAGCGGGAAACCAGTGAATCTACAACACATTTGTCGATTTTGTAGAATAAAATTTTTAGATTTGACCCATAGTTTTCGAGAAAATTACGTAAAGAGTGGATTTTTTTTTCAATAAATTTTAGCAAATTATTATCAAATATAATTTATTTAGTTCAATTAATACTTTTCCACAAAGAAAACAAAATAAAAAACTAATTTTTAATTAGAATTTGTGCAATTTTACTTAATCTGCGCTAGGTAGGTACCTACTTATGAAAACTTTTGTGAGAAGAAAAATTTTTTTTTTCAAGCTCAGTTTGATATTACACATTCGACTCCAAATTAATATGGTGTAGATTCACTAGTTTTCGGGTTGTACCTACTACGAGTTTTGTTACTCCATGCATATTCGTATCCTATTTCGTCAGGAAATATCAAATATAATTTAGGTCTTGGGTCAATATAACATTATTTTCCATAGGCAAAACATTATATACATTGAAAAAAAAATAATATAAAAATATGTATGAAAAAAAAACTTATAAACAAGTTTAGCAAATGACTGAAGCACGGAATTAAAGTTTATAATTACATGTATTGAAACATACAAGTATGAAGAAATCCGTTTACAAGCATGTAGGTATGATTATTCAATGTTTACAAGAGCAAAGAAGTTAATAGTTCTATGCAGAGACATGTTTACAGGAGCTGAAGTTTGCCATGGCAATTCTCCAACACTACAAAATAAATAAAGATTGAAGGATTTGCAAAATTAAGGAAGAACTTACTTTTAAAAAGAGATGAAGAAGTTGTTATATTTTCTAATTTGTGGCGCGATCTGATAAAATATTTTATCAGAGTTGAAGCAGCAATGTTCATACTTTTTATGTTTTTTTTTTCAAAGTATTGTTTCGATTTTTTACTAATGCATTTAGTAATTTATTAAACTTAAAGTCCCATTATTTTAAATCAAACGCCGAACAACTACATCACTGTAAAATTTTATAATAATAATACATTTGGATCCATTACATAATCCATCACATTGACAGTTGTTAATTCAGTGAAGATATTTCTATTTTCAAAATTTATTATACACAATGTTAGTACCTACGCGTATACATAAAAATTCTTGATGTACCTACTGTTTTTAGTGGACCATTTAAAAAAAATAGTAAAAAGGCGGATCTTGGTCCCCGAACACTGGTTAGAAATATAATTAAATTCTAATTAGTGTAATTTTAAACATATTCATCAGTATAATATGAAAAATATGTAGATATAATCTTTCTGAAATTAGCGTTTTGACCGCACAGTATTTGAAAAGTGCCACATTATTTTATTACAATGTGGCACTTCTAAAACATGCCATAATAAATTAAAACTTCGTTAGTAGCACTATGTCGCCGAAAAAACACATTGGCCTAAAAAGTGTTTAACAAAATGTATTTCCTAAAAAAGATGTGTGAAATTCTAGAAATTATTCAATGTAACAATCTCTTTTTTGAGCGCCTGCCTGTGGTGTACATAATTGTAATCAATGATTAAGCTCATGCCACGAAGATCCTGGGTTCGATACTTGGTGAGATCATAAAAACTATGTGATTTCTCTCAAGCCTGGGTGTTTGTAAAGCAAGTAAGCAAGCTTTCTGTATAATTGCAGGGCCTGTTGAGGTTGTAAAAATATCTAGAAATGACCGCAAGCGGCACGTTTTTGCACGTTTTGGCACGACTTTTTCATTTCATTACAGAGGCTCGTGAATTTTTATTAACTTGACCCAACTTTCTGAACCCTACACGACTGACTGCACGGATTTATTTATTTAAAAGTGAAAGTATAATTAAAATGTAGATCCATATATACTACTACTCTCTCTTATCCGCACCCAATGGTGCATACGCATTAGTGCACTGTAATGGTTTTACCAAGTGCAGTAAATCTAAATCATTTGTTACATGACGGCAAGATGATCAGTCTTACGCTTCAGCGCCAGTTAAGACACAATAATACTTATTAAGAACGTAGGTATGTTAAATAACAGCGGAACATAATCTTTCAAGGGTTTATTTTTAACATTATTATGCCGGAAATTTGTAACCTCTCAATAATATTGTTTATACTTTCGTCTTTATCCTATATCCATGAAATTAATTACATAGGTATATGTAATTAATATTGATTTAATTTTATTAATAGTACAGATGTCTACCACTCACACCTTTTTTAATTGCAAATTTTTAATTTTTTATGCACAGACAGCTACATTTATAAATATAATACCAATTGAGAAGAATTATATTAATAAAGAAATTAATGCTACACATCTGATTATAAGCAAAAATAAAACACAAATGTGACAAATATCTATATATATTTATATATACTTGTAGGTATGCATTTATTTTTTATATTTTCATATTTATTTCATACTAAGAACATTACAGAAATTATCTAAATCATTCATTATATGACAATTATCTACGACAATAGTCAGTTTAGGTTAGGCATTACGCAATGTAGGGTTAAACATCTCTGACTGGCTAATTTACTTTCAGAAGTTTCAGTGTTTAACTCGTAATTAGTTTTTTCCGAAATTACTTTCACAGAAATCCGAACAAGAAACCTCCGTTTCTAAATCGATTTGCAAGTATGTATTAGATTTGCATGTGTGTATTAGATTGGAACTAGTACTGAAACGTTCTCAAATTCAATTCCTATCTCTTTCATATACTTTTATGTGCTCATAATGATAATAATAATAATTAGATAATCTTTGCATTTGTACACTATTTGTATAATGTGTAGTATATATTTTGATAATTTTATATCATGAATTGAATGGTAAGATTAGTTTATTATATTCTGATAGATATTATTATAATAAAACTCCACTTTCTATTCAATGATTATTCCAGGTATTCCAGGAGTATTCCAGGCAACCAGGTTGTTGGAGAATAGTCCCTAAAACCAAAAAAGGTATATTATATAAAGTTTTCTAAATATTTTTTTTGGATTAAAAACTAGAAAAAACCTCGAAAATTACAAATAATAGCATATTCCTCATTGCCTTCAAAAGTTACTGTCTAGGTACTGTCTAGTGACACAAATCAAAATGTGACTAAAAACATCTTCAAGACAACGTTTTAATCTTCTCACCATAAATTATAAATCCAAACTAAAATAAAACAGTCTTAGCTTTCATGAAATTAAATACCTTAAAGCCATTTTAGTGATACGACTGCATATCCCAAAGCGATAAGGCAAGCTATGGATTAACAGCCGTCAGATTTGGACATGACCACTCTGACCACTAAACCAGGATCCAGGAAAGCAGACAAACCCACTTAAAGTTAGGGGAGAGTGGGGTAAGTGACGCAGTGTGGTACCTAGAACTTATTTTTACCCAGTTTTGACAAAAATATCACTAATGGCTATTTTGTGTCGAATTTTTATCGCGCTCAGGAGAAAAAATGTTTTTCATATTGTATGTTAAACATTCGATTTTCCAGTAGGTACATATATTTGTGTTGATAAATTTTGGACTTTGGCCTTTTAATTAAGATGATTTATAATATTACATAACATTACGTAATGCTTTTCTTATGATCCTGAATGGCTGCTCCTGCTCCTTAGATTATTATCAATTTTTAAGTTTTCTCAAAAAAATTAATAGTAAGCTTTTTTTTTCAATCTCTCACTGTATTGTGTATCAAATCAATCAGATGTGAACAAATCAATTTGTCGAAAATTTGATTTATTATTATTGACGATTCGATTAATTGTCTGGGAATATTTGTAAATATTTATTTCAGACGTAGTGATTTATACAAACGAGATAATACCAAAAAGAATTTTCTATCTTCAAAAATTAATAAAGGATGGATTGTCTCCACTCTAGCACTAACTTAGAATTTTTTTTATTTACTCGTATTACTTGGGTTAAAAGTTGTTTCTCATTATTAAAAAATATCTGCTAAATATTGTGTTAAAATTGAATACAAATTAAATTTTTATGTCTATTTTTTAAATATTTTATAATCATTTAAAATATTTAGTATGTTCAAAATTATCAATTGGCCAAATAAAGAGAAAAAAAAACTCTACCACGTGATAAGCGGACTTTGTGAACTTTCATAAGAATAAAAATAAATGTCAATTCACTATTTACGCCTAGGTACGCATTGATATGTATTTTATGCCAAGGGAAGTTTAATACAAATAATTAAAAAATATCTTTATGGTAAACTTGCCTTTTCTACTTTTCTGCTGAGTTAGGTATACTGAATCTGATTTTGATGACAGAGACGTGGAATTATTACTTTCTAAACAGTTCTTAATTGATGTAGTTATCAGAGTCCGCCATTGCGACTGATAGACTTGCCAGGATACTAATGAATGTAAATATTCAATAACTGTAATTATAATTTATTCATGACAAGTCCGAACGCTATCAATATTGAAGGCAGATAGTTCAGAGGTAGGATTTTGCGGTTATGTAGCTAGTCTTATCTACGTACATAAATGATTTAATAACATAGAACGACGCTGCGTGATGAATTTTCCGAATACAGCAAATGATTCAATCCGAAACAGTTTTCACTATTTGTACAGAAATTTTTGAAAAGCAGTTAAAGCAAGTTCAGTACTTGGAATAAGCAATGAATCACAAAATATATATTTTCTAAAACCCTTATAATCCTTTATATTCTTAAGATTAATCTATACAAATCAGGAATAATGTTTTTTCACTGCTTGTAATAACAGTGTTTATATTATTATGTATGTTTCAACGTGTTATTAACCTACATAGTAAAACGTCAAAAATTAATAGACAGAGCGAAATGTTTTATTGAACGCCAAAGAATCAATATGTTCAAAGAATTTAAAAATAAATAGATGATTATCAAAATTTCAATTAGTAATATAGAAACATTATTTTGACTATTAAAATATAAACTACAGTCGCATGTCGTATGTAAAAATATAAAGATCTTAAAAATGGAAAAAAACTATTTACATACTACTAAAATCGATTCTAGCAGAAGGTCTCTAAACAAAAACCGTTTTTTTATATCGTAGGGACTCAACATGAAATATTTATTTACATGTGATTTTCATATTAATATTTCACGTGTGATACCTTGGGCTGGCACTGAAGCGTAAGACTGATCATCCTACCTTCATGCATTAAAATTATCAAGATACCCTGCACTTGGTGTACCAATGCAGTGCCCTGCGGATTGGGTCCGGATAAGGGAAAGTAGTAATAGTAATTAAATGAACTCACTCATAAGTTTTAAAACCTTAAACTTTTTTTAAAGTAAAGGATTAGGTCTTATAAAATATATGTGGGATATTGGTGGTGGTGGTAAGAAATGAGTGGTATAATTTTCTACTATAATTTTCTTAAGTTATATTTTAAACTACAAACAAAAATATCGTTATAACTTATAATTTAAATAAGCCAAACCAAACAATATTCGCGCTAAGAATAACTTTATCCATTTATATTCATTACTTCAATGATTTTATTTTGCTAAAGCCTAT
>JAGVSP010000292.1:0-148521 GCA_022494985.1 Micrasema minimum
TTCCCCGGGTTTTCCCAGAATATTTTTTCCTTTGGAGCAATCTTCAAGTGGAAATTCCACGTTTGACCTATGAGCAAAACCAAGATCGGCAAACTAGACAGATAAACGGGCCGCTCGCCTTGAAAAATAAAAAAATATGAATAAACTGAAAAACAGGCAAAAAAGTGTTTCTATAGTAAAAATAAACATAGAAATGAACATTGAGAACAAATGATCAAGACTCACTGGACTACCATTACCCAACGCAGTGCCCTATTGCAACTAATGGTGAGGATATTGGGAAGTAAGTAGTAGCTGTAAGTTGGGCAATAGTTCCATTTTATTATCAGCACTTGGTAAAGAAGTAAACCAGGCCCCTGATTAATAACTTATCTCATACATTACCTCATGATGTATAGCAGCGTGTAACGTGTATATGACCAGTCAATTGGTAATATATATTCAGATAATAATATACCGATGATGATCATAAATATGCACGACATAACAGCGTAGATAAGTTGGTAATCTGGCCCCTGGCCTTGTTCTCACCCTTCTTCTTGTATCTTGATCATTTATTAAAAAATGAATTATTTGCAAGTTCTTAATCTGTAGAATAAATGAGAATTTTAGTCCGAATAACAGGTACTAAAACACTACTGATCTAAATATTTTTTGATAAGAATTCATAAAGGTGTTTAGATAGGTAATACATAATAATTGTGTAATCTTCTTCTGAACGTCGCTGCCAAAAACAAGACAATCACACACATTTTAACGCTCTTTTTCAGGAGGTTTGATAATGCAAAATGAATTAAATAAAGGTTTTCTTCATGATATTCGTGGTTTTAATAACTTCTAAAATGTGAATACAACAGATGCAATTATAATATGAAGAACTGTAGGAAAAAAACTTTTACCGATTAGTATTTAAATGATTTTTAAAAACTTACCGGAATGTATTTTAGAATGTTGCTTCAAATAACCCTGATTAGCAAATCGCCGATCGCAAATCGGACAGGCAAAGGGCTTGACACTGGAATGGGTCCTGATGTGAACAGTAAGTTTACCAGCATGTGCTACTCTGTGTCCACAGATAGGACACACAAACTTTTTTTCACCTGAAATTTCACTACAATCAAACCGAGTTGTTACTTATCAACACATCGTTTGCGGGAAACGCTTAAAAGCGTCTATGCATACTATTAGTAGAGCGCGGGAGGCGCCTAAATGCGTTGGAACAGATCAGAGTTTATTAATTGCGTTTCTTTTATTTCTTTTTTTTTTTAGATCTATGAAATACCTTACTGGGCAATGACCGTGCTGAGGTATTCATTTACAATACTTTTTTTTCTTGTAGGTAGTAAATAATATTATTTATAATATTAAACATCTATTTTGGTGGGGTGACCATCTCAAGACACTTCTCTGGGCACATCTCATAAAGCCACTTTTTCACAACTAGTTGCGTTTGTGGTTACGTTGTGACTCAAAGAAGTAAAAATTTGCTCTTATCTTTTCTACCCATGCCCGACTGAAACTTATCGGTGGGTTTTTATAACATTATAAAATATATTTGATATGTCCTTTTATTAGATAATTTCCGAGGTTATTATTACCAGAGAACAGTATAGCTAGTGTGTATTTGAAATATCATCAAAAAAGAATTGTTAGTTTAAGAGACAGAGCATCTTCCCAAGTCATGTCAGCATACCATAGTTCTGATGTAAACTGACAAATTGTCAGCGGTGCATTCCAAAATGCCAGAAACCTAATCACTCAGCTTGAAGGCAGTTTGTGTAATCCATATCGCACCATGAAAACTATAGTCCTAATTTGTCCAAAATGAGCTGAGATTATGTATATTAAAGTTCACACTACCACCACATTTCTGTCTAAGAAACATGTTTCTACCTCTTTCCAATAATGAGATATTGAATTTTTAAAAATCCAGTTTTAGTGAAATAGTACCGAAATAAAAATCACATTTTTGAAAATTCTCACAGCCGACTTTTTCGAGTTGTGCAGTTTAGTATAAATATTAGTATGGGATGAGTAGATGAATAAGTTATGAATAATCTTAACAGACCACATATATTGCATCTTCATACTGATTGAGAGCCCGACTAAACTATCGGCCATAGAAAGTCTGTGATTTGCGGGGTCTCTGAGACTTTAAAATGGGTGGTAGAAATGACAGACGTACCAGTATGGGAGTACATGTGAGCTTGTAAAGAACTCTTCTTAATAAACGCTTTCGTACACATCCGACAGGCGTAAGGCTTTTCCCCAGAATGGGTTCTCATGTGTATAGTCAACTCTCCGCTCCGGGCCATCCTTTTTCCACATATGGTGCATACAAAATCCTTTATACCTGCAAAAACTCAGTGTTCAACTTTGTCTTATCAAAACAAAACCAAAATTATAAGAGATTTTTTGGACATGATTTTTTTGGACATTTGAAAAATATATATCGTTGTGTAAGTTCAATTAGACTCATTTGTGAATGTTATGTGAGGACAAAAAATCACAGGATGAAATTTGTATCCAATAGGCGGTATTTGTGTGAAGAGTACGGTATTGACACTAAAGTGCTAGCAGTCAATTTTAAATTTTTAACCAATCGATGCGGCTTGTTTTGTTCAACGAAAATCACAAAAAATGTGTATCCTAACTAATTAGCTCATCCGGTTGAGATGTATATTGTATTTTTTTTAAAGCTTTGATATCCATATTCTCTTCTAAAATTCTCATCCCGTTGAGATGTAAATTGTATTTCCGTTTAAATTTATTACGATCCTACAGTTGATCTAACTAACTTATGTTACCCTACCTGTGTGAACGGGCATGTGTAGGGTGAGACTAGCTCCGTTAGTGAACGCCTTTCCACACTGCTTACAAACAAACGGCTTTTCCCCCGTGTGGATTCTCCTGTGTATGACCAGATTATTGGGCTGTATGTAACTCTTCCCACACACGTCGCACACGTGGGGTCGCTCTCCGGTGTGCGTCTTCTCGTGATACTGAAGTGGTTTTCTAAAAAGTGATTTTTTTAAATAAAGAAATTATATATAATAAGAAGCTAGGGTATACACATTAAATTCAGTTGATGATTAAAATTGTAGATTTGACATCGATTTCAGTTATTTTTAACTTGTTAACTTGTGTATTAGTACATCATTCCAATATTTATTTAAATATACTTTCAAAGGAGCATTCAAAATGCATTCAAAAGTATATCTTTTAAATATAGGCTATATTACAAAAAATGTGTCATAAACAGCACATATTTAAAATTTCAAAATGTAGTACTATAATAACTTAAAAGACTTTTTCATTGCACGTTTCATAAATCTAATGTGCCGAACTAATGTTTTTGAGTAAATTAGTAAAAAACTGCTTTTAAAATATATGTTGTTGATCTCTTCAACTCCAGCATTGGATCAGTCAAGTCAACTTGCAATAAACTCTAGTATTGTATTGTTGTGTATTCCCCTTAGTAAACTGTTTTGTGTTTAATAGAAAGTTTCTATAAGGCTTTTTTACATTTTTATGTATTTCCAAATGTGTTTTGTATTTTCTTTTTTATGAAAAGCCTGTATAGGCGTGTGAGCTGTGTTCAAAGTTGGATTTAAGAAAGTGTAATATTGTCACGTAGGAAAAGATAGAAACACATTTTTTAGACAGAAATGTGGCGACCGGTGTGAGCTGTAGTCATATGGTAATCCCAGCTCAATTTTAAAAAATTAGGACTTAGTGCAGTAAAGTATTCATGGTGCGATATGGAGGTGTGATATGAAACTTGCAACTATGATTTTGAATGAATGGTCTTACTTTTGTGCGAAACTTCTCTCACAGTAAGAACACTGGTACGGTTTGTCCCCGACGTGGGAGCGGCGATGGTCGCGGAGTGCCCGAGCATCCTCGAACAGCCTCCCGCAAGCTCCACATATAAAACTATCCGATGAACTGTGAACCTTTACGTGTAATCTTAGACCTCGCAAGGTGGTGAATGTGTTGTCTATAAAATGAAAAAAGTAATGTACATATAGGTTTAATATATTTTTTAACTCAAAATGTGAACACATTCGATTTTTCACAACAAAAAGAAATATATTAATATGTAAAAATTTCCTCTTCTGACTTGAAAAATAAAAATATGGAGTACGTGATAATTCATTAACCCTGCGTTTGTCGCTAGGCAAATACGTACACAAACGGTCGCTACCGGGTAAAAATTACCACATTTTTTCATGGCTCCTTTTTGGAACACAGGTATTTTTATTTTAACTTTGGTATTTTATTTTGTTTATTTGAACAATAAGCTACAAATAAAAGGCCACTTTTATGATAAATAACGTATTTACTTATATTTAAGGCACACATATTAAAGAGATCCAAATTTTCAACTATTTTCTAAATAATCTTAAAAACATAACAATAATCTAATTGTTTTCTTAAGAAGTATGCAAAATGAGATAAGACTATCAAAATAGATGGAATAAACTTATAAACTGACAAAAATAAATTGTCCTTTTATACTTAAAATTCTAGTGGTACCGGTCGCTACCGGGTATTTTTCACCCACACCTATTTTACACGTCCGATGCAGCCGAGCGCGTGGCGGTAACTGACAGCCGCGCGGGGATGGACTCTAATTTCAATGCCGAAAGGTACCCAAAGCGGCGAGTTGCCGAATTGCGCAGAAAAAAAGATTCGTGCGAGGTACGGTTTACGAGGTGTAAGCCCGTTTCCGAGGCAAAAGATGTTGACAGGAGAAAATCAGTAAAATATGTGATTTTTCAAATGAGATTATTTCAAAAACTATAAGAGATACTAAAAAAATTTACATAACCAATTTTATAGATTTTCTAGTGTTCTATTACTTTGTGTTACAATTATTTTTGATTGGGTAAAGCGTTTTTGAGTTTTATTGAAAAAACAAAATAAAAACCGATTTTTTTCTAGTTTTTTGAAAATCCTGACTTAAGCTCACCTCCTATTCATCCGGACTTTTGATGCAAGCTTTCCTGGACATCACTTAACAACATAAAAAAAGAATAAAAAACATCCGAATTAGTTTTGGGGTAATTATACTGGGCTAATGTTTGTATTACTATTTATTTTACTGTCTCAGCTGACGGTCTTTCCACCGCTACACATGCAGCTGATTATTGTTTTTACACTTCTAATTGTATAAACAATCACAGAGAAAAGATTTCATTCGGCATACTATAACTTTTTTTTTTGTTTTTTTTTACAAGTTTATGCGAGTAGCTGACGCATAACCCCCCCTCCACGATGCAGCTGACTATTTTTTTAGATTTATTATGATATGAACTATTAGTAAAATAAAGTTTCAGCCGGCATACTATAAGTTTTTTTTTTTTTTTGACCACTTTCGCGGTCTCCCACGCCCACACCCACCGCGGGTGCGTCAGCTGACGCGTAGTTTACTCATTAGTATTATTAAATCTATCGAAATGTGCAACAATTGATCGGCGTAAAATGACTGCCCAAATATAACGCTGCCTCCCGGACTATAAGTTTTGTAGAGAAAATTGTGATGATTGATTTCTTAAATTATTTTTTAGCGATACAAACACACTTCCGGTGGATCTAAAATGTGTGAAAAATTCAAATAAAACACGTCTTTGCATACTAGCCACCTACATGAATATATTAAAACTTGTGAATATTATTCTTTATTACTTACTACAGATGTGACATTGGAATGAAGTTTTAATTTCTTTTCCTTCTTGTTTTGTAGTAATAACATAATCATTCTTATTTTCAATAATGACTCCTTGGAATAGTTTTCCTTTCACTTGTGATGGTTCAATTTCATTATTTACTGGAACACTAGAAATGCTTTTGGGAATGTCAGAAAGCTAGAAAAAGAGTACATATTACATTAAAAAAATACTATTAAACTCATTGCCATATTCAAAGTTGTATCTGTTATTTAAATGCTAGTAAAATTTAGATTCGTTACAAGTACATTGGTCTAAAAAATATGTTTTTTTTTTAAATGTTTATATCGTATGTAACCTCAAAAAATATTCTTTTCTGTCCATCTTTTTTTATGAAAATTCCTAATAATCTCAGATAGTGAATTAATAGTAGAATTAATAATCAAATAACAATAAATTGTGGCTTGACATTGTTATCAAGCGATTTTTAACCCATGTGAGATCATACAATCATACGATTTTTCTAGGTTACGAAATTTTGCAAGACAAAAATAAGATAAGAAAAGAAAAATTTAAAATTTAAGACAAAAAATGCAGAATTTGTAATTTTTACTAAAATATTACGAAGAAATATTTTTTTCTCTTCATTTCCAGCACAGCGATCACCAACATATCTACATCGCAGTTAAGACGGATGTATAAATTATCAAAGAAATTTATCACAACTTTGATATTATATCTGCATGAAGATACATTGGTGATTGCAATGCAGGTATGTTTAAATTCACATTAACTTTTTTTTTTAAAATATTAATGGCGTATCACCTTTTTGGTGTTTTGCCAGGTCAAGTGTAGAAGAGAAAGAATAGGGGGGAAAAAAGGAAAGAAATTATAAGTGATAGGCACTCGTGGATATGAAGGAAATCTAGAAGGAGTCTAAAAATAGGAAGCATTAAGAATCTAACTTACATTGTGAAGAGATATATTATCGCATGAGTCACTGAAGGAGCAATCAGAACCATTCTCTAAACTTTTCTTTTTTTTTTTCTTCTTAGATTGGAGTTGCAGATTCTGGCCTTTCCCTGGACCTTTATTTAGTAATTTGTAACTCTCTGTAAAACAACAAGATGCCAAATGAAAAGAATTACAACTCGCACCCATTATCAACTCCTGCAGCCTGCAGTCTGTAAGGTCTTTCTTCCAGCAGAATTCTGGCTGTAAAGCAGATGTATCCTAGAGCTTCCGGAAGCTTCAGTAACCATACAAAAACTGTAGGCGTATTTATTTACTAAGTATAGATGAGATTACTACGCGCGGGTAATAATGAAACCAGAAAAGCCCCGATATGAATTTTTTTTCAGTAACCTATAGTGGTGTAATGAAAGATTTCAGATACCTTCCAAGACATTTTATAATAACATTGTAACAAATCTATATTAATACCAGGCTGAAATAAAGAATATTCTTAGCTGAAAAATAATTGCTCTATATCGATGTAGAATCGCTTCCAAGTTTTTCATGGTTGAGCAGACTCCTTGAAGCTCAAAATTGATTCTGGCTCCAAAACAAAAGCACTGTATTTTTATCATGTTATTAGGTTATTTCTAAATTCTCCTATAAAGGAAGAACAAGAGTCGAAGAAAGGTGAAAATATGATAAGGTAAATCCCACATTACTGTTATTGTCAATTCTTGGGCTTTCTCTTGGGAGAATCTAGATGCATCCTTACAATTAGAATTTGTGTGTGCCTTGTACCTACCAGTATTTGAACTATGAAAATTTCCTTCGTTGTTAGGAAATTGTTTGTGATCAGATGTATTTTCTTTATGGAGGCTTAGGTCTTTGCCAAAAGAATTTAAGGTAAATTTACGCAATATCGAATCTGCTTTTTCGCAATGTTTCACAAAATCATAAGTCCTGATTAGACTAGTCACACAGTCCGAGCACATCAAGTTTGGCAAACCATCGTCTTTTTTAACCTGAAAAAAATGTGACAATTAGATTTACAATCAGTTTATGTTTAAACTTATGTCTCGAAGATTAATCTTTATTTCTTTTTTCGTTGGATAATAACGGTAAACTACATTTTTTTATAATTATAAAAGAAAAACCCATTAAAAGGAGAAACCGGCTCGTCAGTAAGTTTTTATTTTACAAGAGTACCTAAGTATATTTATAAAAACATACAATAATGTCACAATACACTTTTTATTTATTTCCCTACATTATTTTATATATTAAGCTAAATTACATCACAGTACGAGCTTAATTTCGACTGGAATATGGCAGCAGGACGATATCGTTCCAGCGTGTTATGGTTATTAAGGAAATAGGTTATGTTATGTTCTGAACATTAGGTAGGTATATATTATATTAAGTTACCTGCAACCCGACGAAGCTGTTCAGAAACCCCACAGCATCGAATTTAACATGATCAAAAGTGCAAATGAAATTTTTAGGCGCGAACAGTGAGCGCATTTCCATCTTCGTTTTCAAACACGATCGGCAAACTGCACTTGAACCGAAGGAACTTAACTGAGAGAGGATTTCACTCTCATGCACTTCAAACAAAGACATTTTTCAAATGATTTATTTATATTTTTCCCAACATAATGTATTGCTTGATCATATTATTGTTATTGTAGACTTTTTCCACGCTTTTTACGCGAATTTTGAATCTCAAGTAAAAAAACTTGCCCGCCACCATTTTTTTCTCTTTTTTCAAGAATTTGAATTGTTTTCACTCCGCAGATTAATTTTTCCTTCTATAATCTATCATTTTGTCTGTGACTTTTAGGGATGCGCGATATTAAGGCCTGGAGGGCACTGCGATAGTTTCTCCGCGCGGGCGAACTCCCGCTTTTTGAAGAGAAATAGCCCCGCACGCTCTGCGGGCAGAAATGCAGTCGAAAATGGATCTCAACGAAACATGTTGTGTGCTCGCATCAATTCACATAGCAATAATTAGCAATGGCACAAAGAGATTGATTTGGAACAAACATTATGAACATCTGGGAGAGCTCGGAAACAATGGCCCGCTGCGATAGTGCGCTCAGTGCGCTCACCCTGACACTAGTTCATATGTTACATTTTCGTTCGCGGAAATCGCCCCGCTCCCAAAATGTAGCAGGCTACGTTTTTCGCCCGCCGCGATAGTTTGCCCGCTAGTGCGCGCGCTCTCATTTAAACCCATGCGTTACATTTTTGCGGGCAAACTATCGCGTGGGCAAAAATTGCAGTAGTAGGTAAGCGCTGGACCTAATAAAATAATAACGATTTGTTTATTATTCGATTTTTCGTCATCGTGTAAAGCGGCGCTAGTCGCCAATCGGCACAGATTGTGGAAGAGGGATAGCGCTTATAGACCAAGTTTTGTAAATTTATTTTTTGAGTGAAAGTTGTAAAATTAATGGTTTCATTATATTCAGAATTCTCTTCTAATACTTACTTCATTTAAATTTTTTTTTAAACATTATTTTTGAAAATAAAATAACAACCTGTGATCGTATAGTCTCACATTAACATTGTTGTTGAAATTTTTGTCAGCTTTTTGTAATGAGCGTCCAAAGTTCGCAGTAAGTTTTTAAATTCGACAATTTTTGGAAGGTTCAACTTCTAGGTACTAACCTCAAGAAATAAATAATACAAACACGTTTTTTGTAATTATCTAAGACTGTTAGTTGTTGTTAAATCATTGCTTTCTAGTAATGTGAAAAATCGAGAACTACGAACAATTGTAGTATGGTGGCCGGTTTGGTCTGGTATCCTCTTTATAATCTGAACTAACTTACTAATTAACTAACCATCACGCCATGTCCCCAAAGTGGTAGGCAGAGAGAGCAGAATAACCCCATACGCCACTCTGTCTTGGCACATTTCCCGTGCTTCCTCCTAATTCATGATATATTTTTTCATGCACGCATGTCGATTATTTTGACTTTTAACATGACCCCTTTCAAGTATTTTTTGTACTTGATCACACCATGTCTTTCTCGGCCTTCTTCGACTTCTACATCCAGGCACACTCGCATCGTTAATACTTTTACGATTTTATGCATTAAGGCCAATCATTGATATAACGATATTTTACAAAAGCTATTTAGCGATATCGAAATATCGATATATATATCACCCATCGGCCCATCCCTAGTCTGGAAGATGAATTTATATAAATATAATCTTGATATAATCTGTGGATGAATTTTGACTTTTGACTGTTGACATATGTTTCATTTCGATAGACAGAAAAATAATAAATACATTATAATTCTACGGTGACTCAAAAACTAAAAACAGTGATTTTAGATCCATTGATTTGGTTTTGTCCTTAATAATGGCTCTTACTTGTAGTAATTTTGTCGGTGCATTTTTTAGTTTTATCGGAATTTTTCTAGGTTATTCCGCCTTCATAACATTTACCTTCGTTTATCACAACTATCATGCCGGAGTGTTATCCTTTCTATCAGGTTTTTATACGTTTTATTGGTTTAGTTTTGAGATTGTGGATTTGTTTGTCATTTTTTCTATTTTTTCAATTGTTTACAGGCATTTACGCGTCAATTGTGTTTCTGATGAACATATTAGACATCAAAGGTCGCATTTACCAGTGGTATACAAGGGAGCATTTGAAATCGATGAGGCTGTTTTCATTCGTGGGTATATTGACTGGTCTCTCCACCACCATCTGGTACCTTTTCGTCTACATATATTTCAGAATACGTAAGTCATCCATATGCTTTATCTACAATGTACCTTATCTTGTTATGAAACCATTTAAATATGCAAAATAAACAGAAACATTATATTCACAAGTTCCATGATAATGTAATACTTAAGAAAATAACTAAATCCCTAAATAATGTTTTATTGTATTTGACTGTTTCTCGTTTTCTTTATTTTGTTAAGTATTTATTATATTATTTTTAAAAAAATAAATTATCAAGTAAACAAGCTAACTGAATTGCACGATATCCCCCACCTATCTCTCACGTCGACCTGATGGTGCATAGGGCACTGCATTGGAATACCAAGTGTGGTGTATCTTGATAATTTTACTACAAGATGACCAGTCTTACACTTCAGTGCCATTCCAGGGTATCAGGCATGAAATATTAGTATGAAAACCACATGTTAATAAATATTTCATGTTGACCCCCTATGAGAATCGAACCCACAGCCTGATGAATAGCAGCCCAACGCGCTACCGCTACACCATAAAGCACCAAGTACAGTTTTAATGTATTAAAATGTATACAATAGTATATAAAGGTATAATAGTGAGCTTTCTATACTGTATTCAGTATTCACAGAGTCAAGACCAGTAGACACACGGATATCACGTGCTAAATGTCGAACACCTGCGTTAGGGTAGGATTCCTAGTCTTCATCATTTTACTTTTATGTTTGTGATGAATTTTTTTACTAGCAAAATTGCATTTAAATGTAGCTGCATTGTATATATAAATGTATATTTGAATGGGTGGTTGAGGAAATGACATTGGTGACGTCACCGATTGCATTTCTAACAAAACGCAGTTAAATTAGCAAAAGAATAAAACGTCCATAATTTTTCTGCTGTATATCTGATATTCAAAGACACCAAATCTAAAAAATATGCTTGATAAATAGAAACATTTTTTTGCAGACCAGTGTTTTAATGTAGATCTGCGCCGGGTACTAAAATAGGTGCCTTTACCGTGACCTTATTATGAATTTTCCACACACTATTCATTGTTTACAGGAATATTCTTGACCTGACAAACAGACTTTAACATCAATGTTTGAGCAATTATATCTCTTATTATTGATCCGAAGTACAAACAGATAGGACTAATGGCGTTGTGTTTCTTCATTTTATTTAACTGAATTTACATTTAAAAAAAGTTCATAAACATGAAATATTGATGGGCCATGAGATTTTGTGCACATTCTGATTTTAGTTATTTCTCGATAATAATTACTGTTTTAGTGTAAAAACAAAAAAGAAAAACACTTTCGATTTATTTATTTTTTAATTAAAAAGAAACATTTAAGTTCTTGTGATATACTCAGAATGCTCGCCTGTTGAGCTTTGAGAACAAGTGTCTGAGAAGGATTCTAGGCATTAGGTGGTTTGACTTCATAACCAACGCTGAAGTTAGGGAACGGACGCAGCAACCTCCAATAACTGAAGTCGTGAAGATGCAGCGATGGACCTGGCTTGGGCATGTACTCCGGATGCCTCGGGAGAGCCTGAACCCGAGCTGCCTCTTTACGCCTGCAGGATCCCGCCGTCCTGGCAGACCGTCGATGACCATCCTACGGCTGTATTCGGTAGAGCTGATGAATGCGGGCCTGACGTGGGAGGAGGCGAGAGAGCTGGCTGGTGACAGGGTCTCCTGGAGGGATCTAGTGATGTCCACATGCTCCACATAGGAGCGAACGTGGCAAAAGAAGAAGTAGAAGAAGATATATATGGCGGCCTCCGTAGCGTAATGGCTAAGACGCTGGACTTACGATACGGAGGTTCCGGGTTCGATTCCCGGTGAGAACACAAAAATTAAAAGTGATTTTTCTCAAGCCTGGGTGTGTTTGTGACGTTGTTCCCCTCTGTAATTGGGCCTCCTGGCCTGTTGAGGTGGTTAAATAAAATATTTAAAAAATATATAAAAAAATATATATTCAAATAATAATTGTGTAAATAATAATTATTAATAATAAAAGTGTTTTTCTGGTTAGCCTCTCTAAAAATTAAGCTGTTATAAGCCATCTCAAAATGTGCTCAAAATCACAAGGCTCATATATCACATGCATCGACGAAATACGTCAATTTATGTATTTTATTTTAGCCATTCTTCCAATTGACACGAGCATGTTGATTCCTTCCGTTTGGTCCTTCATGACGCTGAAATGGAGTGTAGTGCTGTTCTTCTCCACCAAGAAATACACTCGAATAATCGAAGAAGAGCAAGTCCTTTTGCCGACTACTAGCGGACGACAGTATTAACTTTCAATGGACCCAATGAAAAAGACATGTCAAAACTGACTAGAGTACTTGCAGCAAGTAAGGAACTTAATGCCCTGAAAGAAATAAAATTATTAGAGACCCCCTATTTACAAACAATAATTTGTCTTAGGTATATTTGAAAAAATAAAAAACTCAATAATTTGTCTTAGGTATATTGGTAAAAAATAAAGACTCAAATTTCTCCGAGTTTTTGATGGCCTTTGGAACCATAACACTATGTAAGTTTTAGCACTGGTGAATATTATGTGTGGTGTTCAATCATCCAGAACATATTTTGTATTAAGTGAGAGACGACATTATCGTTCATGCGGTTGGATGGCTTCTTTTTCCTTTATGTTGTCGATCCTGAGATGATGTCACCTATTCGCCCTGTGATTGGTCGCTTGTGTTGTCTCCTGCAGATAGCGCCTTGCGCGGTATTACCTTTCAATTATAATCTCACCAAGCAGCAATTAAATATGTTCAGGATGATGAAAAATAGTTCATGATGAAAGCAATAATAATATAAATGTTTTAGCACTGGTGAATATTATGTGTGGTGTGCATCATCCAGAACATATTTTGTATTAAGTGAGAGACGACATCATCGTTCATGCGGTTCTTTTACCCTTATGTTGTCGATCCTGAGATGACGTCACCTATTCGCCCTGTGATTGGTCGCTTGTGTCGTCTCCAGCAGATAGCGCCTCGCGCGGCATTACCTTTCAACTATAATCTCACCAAGCAGTAATTAAATATGTTCTGGATGATGAAAGCAACATAATATAATATGAAATTGATTAGATTTTAATAAAATAATATTAAAGTGTTACAATTTCTATAAATTGTTTTCCAGTTTCTATAAATCTTTTACAAAGTTCTTAAAATATATTGTAATTTTATTTCATTTGAAATGCATTCTAACATTTGAAAAATCTAGTATTGTTATTTTTGTTAGAAAAACTGATATATTTAGAAATCATTATATGTCGTCGATAACTCTAAAGCTCTTGCTCACTCTTTTTTTACAAAATTATAAGTTAGTTTAAATAATTAACATGTTTTTAAAAAAGATATTTAGTTCGATAATATTTTTTTTAATAGTTTCTAATTAAGAATCTTGTCTCAAATTTTTTTTCATTTTACCGTCCAATTTTTAGTGTAGATGCAAAAAATATATTAAGTTCTTTATTTAAATCCCATTATTTATTTTGGTACCAATTAAAAATAGTTGAATGTTTCCGAATTGTTTCATACACTTTTGATTGAAAATGAACATTACATTCTTATTTTAACCTGTTAACCGGGCGGGACGCATAAATACGTCAAACATAAACAATATCAGTACGGGTAGGACGTATGAACACGTCCTTCAAATATATGTTGCGCCCTGGAACAGGCGTAAAGGTATTAGTCATCCATACATGTCTCGACATAAATAAACGGAAAAAAAATAATTTAATAGTCTCATCATTTATTTAAGGCATAAAAAAAAATAAAAAAACAAAATTAAGTCCTCCAGGCGTAAGTATCCATCACGCGACACTTCCTAGTGAAAGAGTTCGCGCCCGTTACAGTTGCGTAATTAGATAGAGGAGCGCCCGGTTAACAGGTTGTCAGTTTATTTCTCAGAAATGTAATCAAATATCACAAAATACTGAGTTACCATTTGTCCTAGTTTATTTATAAGTCTTTAGTGTGACTTAATGTACTTGTTAGATTTTTAAAGTTAAAACTTGAATTTTAGTATGTATCTTAAGTTTTTTTTAGTTGCATGTCTCAGAAGAATGAGATTATTATTTTTTTAGAATACATCAAGGATATATACATAATATGTTATTACTTTACTGTTGTGTGTTGTAGCTGCAATTGGGTTATTGGCAATAGACATACGTTTATTTACATGGCTGTCTTTAATAAAAATCAATGTGGTGTATGATTGCCAGATACAAATATTAAATACCGTTTTTTCTTATTATTATTGACAAAAAGAAAATCGCTTGTTCAAGGTATTAATTACGAATAAAAAACCGATACAACTCAAAAGACGAATAGAAGCGGTCGTTGATTAATTTGGTGCTTATTTACATAGCTAACATATTGTTTTATTTGTATATTGTTCCTTGTCTTTTAATCTAATACCTAATAAAGTTTTAAATATCAATTACAATTACTATGAGTATCATATTATAATATAACACATACCACTAGAAAATAAGACTGAAAAAAGGGTTTAAACAGTGTCTTGGTCTTTATGATTTACCTGGTAAATTTTTATATAATAACTCATTAGATACAGGTTGAATTCCGAGTACTTGTCTCACTTCAACTTAATGTATTTAATTAATTAGTACTCTGTGATGGGTATCCTCAAGTTGGATGACTGAATGAGTTGTTATAAAATAATTTATCCTTGGAAATATTTAATAATAGCCACATGAAAAACACAATATTAATATTATTAATTATTTTTTCACTATGATAACTGCAATCGATTGCGCCAGTAGTAAATCTTCCAATAAAATTCCACATACTTATACAATATTTTAAATGTTGTACTTTTACACTGTGCCAATATTTAAAATGCCTTTTAGAATACTACCATAATATTTTTATTGATTTAAATACTTTATTGAAAATGATCTGAGAGTTTTTTAAAATCGTTAAGTACAAATGCTTAAACCATTGTTTTTTTATATTTAAAATTTTCTTTTTAGATCTATAACTGTGTTTTCTCTCTAACTTTTTAAAGTTGAAATTGCTGTTTTTTTAATTTTGAAAATACACATGTAGAAAAAAATACACAACAATATTATTACTACAAGTGCAGTGAATCTTATTAATTTGTTACATGAAGGCAAGACAATCAGTCTTACGCTTCAACGGCAGTCTAAGGTATCGCATGTGAATGAAAATCACATTCATATTGACCACTATCGGAAATGTAACCCGCGATCTCATGCATGAGGTTTTAGGCGGACAAATGTGTTTATTTAAATACGCAGGGCTTTTATTTAGAGACACACACTGCGTCATCACAGTTTCCAAACATATTTTTACCATTCCTTCATGAAAATTAAAATATAAATCAATAAATTATATTTCTTTCTTGTATTGTTATTGGAAACCTTGTTTCATTCATAAAAGTCATTCTTTCTAATTATTTTGTGTTTTTTTCATTATCATTAATTATTAGAAAATAAAATTGTGTTTGAAAATAGAGAGTGTTCACTGAATTAATTATAAGTTTTTTTCTGGTCATTACAATTAAGATATCTTATCCTTTTTCATGTGACATTTTTTTCACTATTATTATGTGTGTTTATCGATGTTTAAAGATTAAAGTGGACTATTTTTGTAAATTTAAATTTATTGGAAATATTATAATTACAAGTACGTACAACTGGGGCATGTTGAAACAATTGTCTACAAAATTAAAATTGACAACAACAAAACAAATTTAAACATTATTTAGAAAATTTAAAATCAGTTCAAATTATTTTAAAATATGTATTTATCTAAATTTGTATCCTAAAGGATTTTGAACCCAAACTTTCTTCTCCGTTTTCAATTTTTAAAAAATGAAGTAACATGAATTTCTGTACTTGTTTCTATATGCCCGACGTTTACTTACACACTATTATAAATTTTTGGAATTTTTAAAATTTTAGATAATTCTGCACAAATTTGTGATACGACATCCTAGTTATACAACAACTTATGTATTTTGTTTGCGCCTATAATGCGCTTTCTTATAGTTTGTAATTCAATGTTAAGACAATTGTATTCCATTTATTCCAAAATATAATGTTAAAATGTGAACGTTTAACATGATTATTAATCATTACTCTTATCAAAGACAATGTTTATAGCATAAACTTTGACTGAATGCGCTAGTAAATATCTGGTGTATACCTACTATTTTAATATAATTAATAAAGTTTTATCTCGCAAGGTTTTTGTTTTATTTCGACTGTATTGTTTTTGTGAATACGATTAAGGAGAGAGAGTGGCATTGGTTCAACTCCAACTAAAGGAATTTTTTATAACTAGTAGAACTTTTTCTGGCTGAGGAGTAATTAGTTGTTTCAACCATTAAACAAATGGTGGAAAAACATTTTTTTCATTTCTGAGAGCTATTTTCAATATTCTTTAAATGCTTTATTTTCTTTCGTTCAATATTTTTTCCTACCTGTACCTGCAATATTTAGGGTAGGTACCTACCTAATTGGAGATTTATTTAAAAAAAAAGTTGTTTGTTTTGGTGTAAAAATGAAAGAAGGCTGAAAATTACATGGTATGATCAAGTACAAGTAGACCAGGTACTTGAATGTAGTCATGTGACGAGTTGAAATAATCAGCGTGCGTGTATCAGAAGGTATATGAATGTGGAGGAAGCAAGGGGATGAGTGCAACATCTATCTACAAAATGTAGATTGGTGTTGATGAGTGTGCCAGAACAGAGTGGTGCGGCTTTCTATCCTCTCTGCCTACCCCTACGGAGAAATGGCATCATGGTCGTTGGATTAACTTTTATTTTTGACTTTTAACTAGATATTTTTACATACTCGTATCTAATACGATCAAAAACTCGCTGTTTTTCCAAGCACATGGGACAAAATGGGACTTTTATAATTTTTTTGTTGTCCGTTGTTGACAATCCGTCGGCAGTTTGCGTCAGAGCTGCGGAATGTGGACCAGACCTGGGGGGACACGCGGGAACTGGCGGCCGATCGCTTGGCTTAGAGGGAGTTTGTGGAATCCATATGCTCCACATTAAAAGATGATGATGACGATGAGTTCTACAGAATTTCATGAGCTTGTTTTTATTTTATTATCGTTGTTATCACCTTTAGTTATCCTGAAAAAATAATCAAAAATGCCAAAAAGAGGGCATTCTGTTTTTTTTTCCTGAGATTTCATACACTTTTTCAAAAATCGGTTCGTATTTCCTAGAAAATATATTTTTCTTCGAAGCTTTGTAGATGTAAATAATCCCGGAATATAATTTCTAACGCTGGCCTCAGATGGAGTATCAAAAAGAGCAATCGCTAACCTATATGCAATATGCATGGCATCTATACTTCATTTCATTGATAAAATCAAAGTTTGTGATTTCATTATAATTCACCTGTTTTAAGTAATAAAAACAACCCGTTTCATGCACGACCTGTAACAACCGTTCCGACATTCACGTAACTGAATATTGTTGTTGTAAATCTGGACTGTCAGATACTGAACTGAGAACTCAAGTCAGTCAGGTTATACGCGCCGCGGAGGTAACAGTTACTATATTAGTTACTTCTCCGCTGTAGCAACACGATACTCGACTTCTCACGATATCGCTTTTCCGAAACAAAACAGAAAAACACCAACTTATATTTGTTGCTAAAATCTGTGAATAACATTTCAATACGGACGACAAAATACAAAACTCTGTGATTAGTGCTAAAATGAAAACGTTTTATCTATTTTGTTTTTTTTAAGAAATGGTAATAACGAATGAATTGTAGTATCATGTGTGAATAATTAATTTATTGTTTATGTGAATTCAGCGCACCGCGAATTAAGAAAGTGATTCGGATTACTTTGGACAAAAAAATATTTTCCCGCTATTGTTCGAGCGTGTCTTCGACTTGCATTAATTGGGTAAGTGAAAATGATTGTGTTTTCCATGTGACTATGGTGATAAAAATCAGGCTTACGCTTCAAATGTCTGATAGGTGATCTAGGTGCTCGTTATAAATGATAACGGTGTGTTTTTATATCAATTTGGAAACACAACCCATATATTTCCATAAAGGTATTTATTACATTTATGCTCAATTCCAAAATGTCTACCTTTACATTTATTTCTTCCACTAGTTCAAGTTTGAAAATCACACTACAAAACGTTTTCAAATGAGCTTTTATCATCATCATCATCTCTGGCGCTATCTGACCCATTCTGGGTCCTGATCTCCTTCAAGGAACTTCTCCTATCGCGCCTGTCTCCGGCTGCTTGCTTCCAGTTTCGGATGCGATAAGTTACGGCAGGAGACGTATAAATAGTGTCTGCCAGATAGGATGATAGTGTGAGATGCATATATGCATTCTGTCCCCGCCCCTCGTTTCCCTTAACCCCCCCTCCATTGAGACCCTGACTGACTGCGGATGCACGGGTGGATGTCTGAGATGGGGGGCCTGGCGAGGCAGTATGCCCGTCTCGCACGGGAGGTAGTTATTACTAATATATAATGATCGGTGAGGTAGAAACTATCGTTTCCCTACTACTGTTAATTTGGGCCGACTCTGGTTGGTTTGGGTGTGAGCCGAGACAGTGGTAGGGGCAATGAAAGCATTTGTTCGCGAATATAACGTAAATTCATCCATATTTTTATCACACTAACAATCTTAAAATCGCGGTTTAGCTTGTTGAAAAAATCGGTAGAGTTGACTGGACTAAAAAAAGACTCAATAGTCTTTAAAACAGTCTAGGGAAAGGGTGAGGCTTTCATTACCCAAGGATGCGGTGTTTTCAATTCAGTCCAAGGTATTACACATGATAATGATGATTAATTGCAAATTTTTACTATGGGCTTAGATGCTTTTAGTCTTTTTATTTCATCATCAAAAAATAAATATCTAAGATATCGTGATATCCTTATGTGCTAAGCATGTTGCCAGTCAACAGGCGTACGTAAGATGATCCTTAAATTACAACATGTATGTACGTACATGCCATATGTATTTTATTTATTAGCATTTCTTATTGATCAAAACCAGTATTTCTTTAAAATACTGGTAGAACACAAAGCTCGTTTTTAAATTTAAATATTACGCAATTATCGATAATAATTTTATCGGAATAATCGGCGTGCGTGCATGAGAAGACGTATGAATGTGGAGGAGGCAAGGAAAGTGTGCCAGGACAGATTGATGTGGCGTTCTATCCTCTCGCCTACCCCTCAGGGAAATGACGTGACGGTTAGTTAATTAGACTACGAATTGTGATACTTCCAATATTCCACATCCCTTCACCATGCTTCCCTATTTTACAAGGCACCAGGTTCTCGACGTCCTGGACGTCCACTGTTTGCGTCAGAGCTGCGGGACGTGGACCTGACTTGGGAGGATGCACGGAAACTGGCAGCCGGTCGCATGGAATGGAGGCGGAGGTGGAGTTTTTGCGGAATCCATAAATATGCTCCACATAGGAAGCGGATATGGTATGGTGATGATGATAATGATGAATATTCCAAATAGGCAGGTGTAGAATACGATAGAATGATTGTCAAGCTAGACTTGCAATGACTACGATGGTTTTTTGTGGACAAAGTGGTCATGCTTGATAAACAACATCTGCGCCATATCTTGACCTTTTCTCAATCTGCAACTACAAGTCATTACCCTACCATTGTCCTTTATAAATAAACATTAAAATCTTTACTTATTTTCCAAACTTTACGATTGGTTAAAAATCCGTTAAAACCTTAGACAAATTAAAGGTTTAAAACAATATTTTTGAATGGTAATATAAATTTATAAGTTAATTTTGTCCGCCTCGTAGAATAAAGGTAGCATATTTGGGTCCTTCTACAGGGACACCTACGGGACAACTGGTTAAATGGGTTCTGCGGGTAATTTGGGCGACTCTGGTGGTTTGGGTGATGAAACAATGACAATTATGAAACATTAGCCGGAGACATTGGTTAGGGGCAAATGGAAAGCATTTGTTCGCGTAACACTTTTCGTAAATTCATCCGTATTTTGATCACACTAACAATCTTTAATTCCGGGGTTTAGCTCGTTGTAAAAATTCGGTAGAGTTGGCTGGACTGAATAAAAGACTCTAAAAGTCTTTAATGCTGTCTAGGGAATGGGTAGGCTTTCATTGTGGACCTTACGGGATCGATGCCAGTAGGCGTCAAACATGAATTTTCGTGTGATTGTCATATAATATTTCATTGTGATACCTTGGATTGGCGCTGAAGCGTATTAAGAACGATCATTATACCTTCGATGTATAATATGATCATGACTAACACTGCGACTGCTTGTACCGATGCAGTGCATATGCACCATTGGAGACTTCATTGGTTTCCTATTAGGTATGAGTAGTATGAGTAGTTAGTAACACAGTTTTCTGCGGTATATTTTTTTGCTCAGTGATATAAATGGTCGGATGAAAACTCGTCCTACAACTCGAAAACTGGTGAATTTATTATCATTTTTTCATATGATGTGCAACATGACTTTTTTAGTAGCTGGAAACTTAAACTATAGTTTATTTTTTCTATAGAAAGCCATTAGCACCTACCTCAGGGAACACTAAAATCGCTTCTCCATTATCATTTAAATGCCGTTCTCATTTTGTTTTATCCGGATGAATCCGACTTAATTTTTGCCGTGTACTTTTCGGACTTTTCTCGATATAATTTCGTCAAGACACCCCGAAAAAAAAGAACCATGAAAAATACACTTATTTTTTTATAGCTATTTGAGGATCTTAGGCTTATGATCGCGGAATTCTACGAGTCGTGTTAGTTCCGTTGAGCATTACTTTCAAGATTTTATAACGCCTTATTTGCCAATAAAGATTTTATTAAAACGTACTTAGTTAACTAATATGCATAATTAATATATTTTTGTACGAAGTATTTATATACAATGATGACGCATTCGTGTTAAAAGTATAAACAGTGTCAGTAAAACGGGGAAAGCATGAACATTAACATCTCGATTACTCGCTAATGCATTTTTGGAAATAATATTGAAGCCATTCGGTCGTCTTCAAGTAGGCGATTTAAGCCGAAGGTTTTGAAAATTCTTTTAGCTTTGTTTTCGAGATACGTTGATATTCAGAACGTTCAAATGTTATTGGTGTTTTATAGATTATGGGTTCGGTGAATTGGCCTACAGATAAATTTGAAACCAACAATGTTCATATTTTGTTGTTTATTTTCAATCGTAAACATTAATTATATCATACGGTTTTTTATCTTAGTATGATCTGTTTACAGAAATTTGTTTGGTCCAATTGATAATGATAGCTCACAAAAAAACCTTCTTTAAAATATAATCAGTTATATTTGGTTTTGCAGCCATGATTACAGTTATTATTTTAATACAATTGAGTATAATTTATAATTTAAATAATGGTTCTGTCACTTTGTTGTATAAATGCAGAGGTGGCGGAGATTGAGTGACCACATTGTGATGGGCGCCACTATTTTAAATTTACGTGTGTGATTTTCATTTAATGAACCATGTGTAATAAGTTGGAAAGGTAAAATCAAGTTTCAATGACTGATCATTAAAAATATTTGGAAGCAAAAAAAGATCGTTTTTCATTGCCCTTCTTTTGAGTCCGCGATTGCAGTGCGTTTGGATTGCGTTTGCTTCTGATAAGTAGTAATCGCAGCTGTTGCGTTCGAAGTGTTCTCTTTCCTTATATTGCTGGGAGAAAATACTTTGTCTCTCTCCAAAACATATGTCGATCTATTCACGGGCTAAGTCACTAATACCAAATCGGGAATCTAGTTGATGACACATCATTTTTGCTCCATTGAAGTCTGGGAAACTACCTAGCTCGCAAAAGAAAAACTCACAAGCTAAGTTCGCAATTGAGGATTTAAACCATATAAGACATTATACAATTTATGTCTATTAAAACAAAACATTTTGAGTGTGTCATCATAATACTGTAGACATAAATAGGATTTCACCCATTAGGGCTATTATGTACTAATATGACATCTCAACAGATACGAGAAAGTTGGAGGGAATTTTGGTATCTAGGTGTTTTACAGGGCTTATGACTGGTCATTGGCTAGGCTACACGTAGGCCACTTGATGTTTTTACAACTTTCCCCATATTCACCTTGTATGTGATATTCATATCTGCCAAGTAATACTCAGTAAAATGGCATCGACGCTTCCGACATGTGAAACATCTCTGTCATTCCATGAGAAATTTGCTAAGCATTTTAGCCGATAACCTTTCTGATGCAAGTGAGATTCTTACGAATTTTATCACTATAGGAAACGCCTGAAGATGAATCTTCAATTTGTTATAATAATAGGATAAGCATTAAGATCTAGGTGAAATGGGGAATATTGTATAAATCAAGTGGCACTTTACCCAGCCAAATGACAGGTCATATAGCCCTGTAAAACGCTGATTATCATTTTCCCTTCCAAATTTTCTTCTGTTGGATGTCATATTAGAAAAATGTTTATTTGAGAGATACGGAATTTACTATGTTATTAAAAAATTCTACCTTTTTGATATTAGGTAGTTACTATACAAAATAAATGTTTTAGCATTGATTCCAAAAATTATGTTTTAGGTAATTTAGGGCATATTAATTTAAAATACTGTTACATTAATAAGGATGTGCAGATAAAAGAAAAAAAAATATACTAATCGTTTAGTAAATTTTTCGTCTAATAATAATAAAATTATTCCTGTATTGGACCATCCCAGAAATATCTACAATATTCTAAGTAAGATAATCGTAGGTTTACGCGTTTTGTAACACATACGGTAGACCCTATTGGGTACTGGGCTTAAAGTGCATGCGACTCTTCGGAAAAGCGGAGTAAATTCATACCATAGATCACTCGCAATTAAAGTGTTGCATACGATTTTCAGTCCAGCATGGGTCCTTGGCATTCTTTTTCAAACACGTATTTATTTTTGTATAGGAAGAACATTTGGATCAAATGTTGGCCTCATAGGTTGTAAGATTTTATAAAGTGTGTTATTTCTTTCAGTTTCAGGGTTGTATAGAAGACTGGCGCGAAAACTCATTTATATCCTTAATTAGTATAGAAATGATAATTTGTAAGAGAATATGCTCATACATTGTTCTCACGAAATAGAAATAAATAACTTGGTTATTAATCGATATTAAAATTTAGTGTATAAGAAAGGATAATAAGTTGTTAAGGCTTTTAATCGGTGAACTCAGATGGGCATATTACCTTGATAGCTTAGCATGGCTTTAACAAGGTTTTTAAAAACTTGAGAAAAAGTAAGCAAAAACCCTAAAAAAATTATTACATATACTTTAAATGCTTGTCTAGGGCGAAATCGTAGCGATTTCGAACAATGTTAGCATTTTTATGGTTTAAAAAATAACGGAAATTCGTAACTTTTGTCATTTTTTTTTCATTTTGCTGGATAATCAAAGGTGACAGCAAAATAAAATAAGGAATTAAATAGCACATCGAATTATAGAGAATCAGCGAACAGTTTTAATGATATAATGGGGTTCTTTTCGATTTTTTATTTTTTACTTCAAAAAATTGGATTGAAAAATTACAACATCAAGGATTTTTTTTTTTAATTTTACGATTGTCATATGAATTTTTCTAGCGTGGTTTGAAATAGCGCTTTTTCAAATCGCTCGCAAAAATCCTCCATTTGGCGCGCATGCGGTGTGATGTCACAGCAATATAGGCGCTTACTACGGGATGAATTTCACGCCTTTCACGGTGGGCGGGTATGACGTCATTAGCCAATAACGGGCGTTAAAAATCATTCGTATTTTCGTGTTTTTTAAAACATTAATTTATTAATAAAAACTGAATTTTTGAGTATGGTGTTTTATATCGTCGGAATTGTAAATATATATACTTTAAATATTTATAACGTTTTTAAGATATTCATGTTATCTGGAAGAACCCCATTTTTTTGTATTTTTCTTTTAAAAAAACCCCATTTCACGGCATTACTTAGTGAATACCGCTAACTATGTAGTTAGGTAGCATAGGGGGGGCCAAACACGATTTTATTCTAGCTGTACTATTATATAAGTAAATTTAAGAGGGGAAATAAGAAAGAAAAAAAAAAAAAAAAAGAAAAAATGATGTTCTGTTACGGATTAATAAACGTCTTGGTTTTTTTTATCAGCGGCCATGGTTGGTCAGAATACAGTACCAAAACAAAGGATTTTAGTAATCACATAACGAGGAGATTTGGGTATTGCTCGCCGTAAATTTTTCTTTAATTACGATCTTCTCCGATCGTGGCGAAGTCAATTCGAGACGCAATGTCCGAACCGTGGTCAATTCGGAAAACTTCAACTACACGTATTTTCCCCACCTGATGATTCCATTATAATCTTCAATATAAATAACTTGGTTTTTTAAGTTGAAAAAAGCAACTTGCAAACTATTCTACACGTGCTAGTTTCTGCTCGCCTGGTTAGCGCCTGGACTAGTTCAATTCCCACAAGGGTCAATATGAAATGTTTATTTTATTTACAATGGCAATTCACAGAGACAGAAATACATCAAATTTCGATAAAAAAAAATACTAAAATACGTCTCCCGTAAAACGGTGATTTTAAAGATTAGCCTCTTTGACTTTCAGGACATTGATTACCAACTATATCTACATTAGGTAGATATATTTTTCGCACACTGAATAAAAATCTTGTAAAAATAAGGAATGGCAGTAAAATTTTCGATCAAGTTCTCGGCTGTCCTGGTCGTCCACTGTTGACAATTCGTCGGCAAGTTTGCGTCAGAGCTGCGGGACGTGGACTTGACTTGGGAGGATGCACGGGAGCTGGCGGCCGCGATCGCTTGGCCTGAGGAGGCAGTTTGTGGAATTCCGTTTATGCTCCACCATAGGGAGCGGATATGGTATAATGAATAATTAATGAAAATTTTCGACAAATCGTCCGCTGTAGTCGTCCGATAATATTTCGCAGTGCCCTAATAACATTACTCACTGTCCTGATAATATCTTTTGGCGTTCTAATATTGTCGTTTGGCGTCCTGATTAAAAATACCGGACCACGGAATTATTTAATAGGTAACTGGAGTAACTGAGTATAATTGTTTAGAAAATTTTAAGTTCTTTATTAAGAATTCCTGCGGTCTTTTTTTCCATTAGAAGATAACCAAATTGTTGGTAATTCCTATTAAATATAATGTTTTATTAAAAATTCCTGTTAACTTGTGTACGAAAGTTTGCTAAAAAAATTACTTTTTTGAAGTTTAAGCGTGTTGTCATAAGGAGGCAGCACAGCCACAGAAATAAAGATTTTTAGAAATCTAAAAAACCGTTTTACATCATTAGCAGATTATCCATGTTCCAATTGGTATTACTTCACCCCCCCCCCGCATTCATTCTTCCTACAGTTGATACGCATCTAGTGTTAGGTACAGCAGCTGTTAGACTAACGGGATCCATCTTCATTCTGCAGAGGTTTGCCAACTTACGAGGAAGCTATCTTATCCTCAGGGATATATTATTCCAACGAAATCCCATCACGCTCTTTACAGATTCCAGACTTGCACCTTTGTGCAATTCCGATGCAATTCTTGCGATTTCTTGCAAATGAAGCGAATTATTCATATCCCGTTGCGATTGCATCTCTGTGCTACTATCTCACAAAACAGAGATGGATTGGATTTGATGAAAGTTGAAATAATCACTTTCGAAAGAGTTATAAAAATATGTTATATGTGATACCTTTGATGGGTGCTGAAGCGTAATACTTATCATCTTTTCTTCATGTAATAAATATTAAGAATTTTAATTGTTACTCGGTGTATCGATTCAGCGTCCTATGCACCATTGGTTTTATGACAAATCTTAGAGCCGAGACAGTGATAGGGGCAAGGAAAGCTTTAATTTGGTAGGTAGCGTTTATTATATACTAGGGGTCCCTTATTTTTCAAGTTGATTATTATTTAATGCTTACTTTTGTATTGCTATAAACACTTGTTTAGCAAATTTCAGTCCATTTGGAGTACAGTAAACCGTGCCGACTTGCATCGGAAACATGTTCATACAACATGAAGTGAATTTCTCTAATTTTGAAAAAACTTTGAGGGCCCCGTCACGTCGGCACGCGTTTTAAAATCATTATACACATAAACATTTTGTATCTGAATAGGGCCATAGTAATTGTTAAATAAGATAGAGGGTTATGCGTTTTCAAAATCGAATAAATTTTATTTTGGTCATTATGTATACCTAAGGGACACGTACTGTATTACTTTCTTTTTTCGTTTTTTTTTCCAGTTAAACTGAATTTATTAAATTTCGCTAATTAGCTTTTAAAAAAATCGGTGGCTTAAGTTGTGCTGGACTGAAAAAAGTACTCAATCGTCTTTAAAACAGTTTAGGTACACTCACGCCTAGTAAAAGAGGTTAATTAGTTCCATGGTTATTCTAATTGCAAATTTGGCGATTTAATTTTAGTCAGTTCCCAAGGTGACTTTAGGTATGTATGAGTTTAATAAAATAATTTATTACTAGAATTAATAATTTGATCGTATTATTTATCATGCGCATGCGCAGTTTTTTTGCGACATCTTTTTCAGGTTCGCGGCTTTATCACCGACGATAATATTACGTCATATTGTTTTGCATTGTTTAAATCCATCTCTGAATATTACCATCAACTAGATTGCAATGTTTCCAGCTCTAAATAGTGGATGATTTATAAGTCACTTGATCTGAGGAATGACATTATATTATATCAGTCTGTCAACTTCTCTGTCTCTTTGCCGGTTGTTCATTGTACTATCACTATTATGGAAACGTGGTAGTGTTGTTTTGCATTGTTTAATCTATTCTCTGGATATTGCCATCAACTAGATTACAACGCTCCAGCTGTAAATAGTTGAGGGATTACCACTGTCTCTTGCTGTGAGGAATGACATTATATCAGTCTCTCAACTTCCCTGCCTCTTACTGTTGTTCATAAGGCCAGAGTGACTACACCGAGACAAATACTATGTGTAATTTTAATAATGTAATTAAGATAAAATATATGGATTAAAATGTAAGCGAGTAAATTACCAACAATGAAATGTTTTTAGAGAAATGACTGAAGACATTAGAATTAAAAAAAAAAAAAATAGTTTCTTGATAACTGTAATATTTTATTTATTTATTTATTTATTTATTTATTTATTTAAAAAGATATTAAGAACATACAGAAAAATCCAAAATCATTCTTAATACAATTAATACAGCAATAGATATAAAAGTATAGCAAAAACAGAAAGTAAACATTACAAAATTAATTACAGTAAGTACAGTAGAAGTAATTACAAATTAGAAAAGTGCTCTCCTGACGGAAGATCTACTGTCGTGAAATATGTCGACATCCGAGGTGATGCGATTAAGTAACAAGATCACCTGAAAAAAGTGAACACCCAAATGGACGTCTCTCCTCCTCCATAATGACTGATAGCCTAGCATCCCTAGTAAAAAGTCGGTTGGGAAGAGCCAAGGATAATATCCATATTCCTTTAGGTACAGATAGCGCAGAAATTTCTTCTGTACTCTCTCCACCATCAAAGAGTATCGAGCCTCATGTGGCGACCAAATAATCGAACTAAAACTCCAACCGACTTCTTACCAAGGAATTATACAATGTCCTCATAACCTGAGTGTTGGAAAAGATCTTGGCATTTCTAAGAACAAAACCAAGCATTTTTAATGGAGTCATTACATAGATTAACTATATGAAGATAGAAATACAAAACATTTGGAGACATTGAAGAACAATTTGTTTTGTTTGCTCCATTGAATAATATTTTGAATGTCACACTGAAGTTTAATACAATCTGAAGAAGTCTGTATTTCGCAAAACATTTTCAAGTCGTCAGCAAATAAGAGAAAATTGGAAAATTTTATGATTTTACCAATATCATTTATGAAGATTGTAAATAACATTGGTCCTAAATTAGAACCTTGAGGAAACTCCTGAAGAGGTATAAAATGTTTCAGATTGATAAAGTCCATATGATACAAATTGCTTACGATCTGTAAGATAATTCGTGAATAGTTTCAGAAGAATATCACTAAAGCCAATCCTCTGAAGTTTCAGAAGCAAAAGTTGGTGATCAACCTTATCAAACGCTTGGAAAAATCATTATACGAACAGTCTACTTGAGCACCTTTGTCTAGTGACTTTGTGACAAAATTCGTGAACACCAAACAAATTTGTGATGGTTGAACGACCAGACCGAAACCCATGTTGTTCGTTTGATATGAATGGTTCTAATTGGGGAATGATAAAATGATATATCAACCACTCAAATGCCTTTGCAGGGGCAGATAAAATTGCCACTGGTCTATAATTTTCAATACATGTTTTACTGCCTTTTTTAAACACCGGAGAAATTTTGGAGATCTTCCATAACTCAGGAAAGACACCTGTTTTTAAGGACAGATTAAAAAATAACAGTTAGTGGTTTTTTAAGAATGTGTCCACAACCCTTCAGCACAAAAGTAGGAACAAAATCGGGACCAAGTGAACAAGTGTTCTTTATAGAACTAATTGATTTGAAGACATCAGTTTCGCTGAAACAATCTATTGAAATGTTTTTGCGCGCCTTGCGACGTGCTTTGATTCCCTAGACGCACTTCTTCATTCGAAGTAGAACAGTAAACAGATTTAAAATTATCGGCAAAAGCATTCACAACGTCAACATTGCGAACGTCTTTACCTTTCCAGGTCATGGAATCCATGATTCCTCCATCCCGGCGCTTAGAGCCAATATATCTCCAAAAATCACTGGGATTTCGCAAGATATTTGACTCGATACCGGAAATATAGGAGTCAAAGGCCGCATTTCTTTTCTGTTTTACCACTGTCCGAAGATTACTAAAAAGAGAGTAGTAGTATGGATTACCAGAAGACTTCCACTTTTTGTGGTAACCGTGTTTTTTTCTGATGTCACTGATAATATCACGAGAGAACCACCTCGGATATCTCCTGCTACTCACAGCCGGGGGCTTCCTCGGAAAGCACTCATCAAAACAAGTATACATTGTATTATAGAAGTAGTGAACAGCCTCATTAACATCTGTAAAATCACTAATGCCGTCCCAATCAGCAATAAAAAAGGAGTTGTAAAGAGAGCGGAAATCACCTTTGGCAAAATCCCACCCCCTCTCCGATGTTATATGCGTTATGGGAACGGTAGTGTGCGTTTAGCGATTTAACTATGTAATTAAAACGCAAAGCAGGATGATAAGCATCCTCCTTAGTGAGAGGAGACTCGCTTCGAAAAATGGATATCGGAACTGTTGAGAAAATTAAATCTAACGTTCGTTCCCTATTGTTAAGAATGCCATTGTATTGAGTGAGTTTCAGCACAGAGCATAGGAAAGAAAGCTCATTATCGACCTCCCCCCCCCGTGCAGAGTACAAATTAAAATCACCCAAAACAATAACACGCCTATCAACAAGTAAATGTAAATTACATAATAATTTATCGAAAAATAATTTGTAAGATTCTAAAGTACTTTGTGGTGGAAAATAAACCACACAGATAAAAATAATCGTGTCAATGTAGGTTAGCTTAAGCCACAAATCTTCGTTGGTTGTTTCCAACTCAGAAAACCGCTGAATAATCATCGCTTCTCTGTGTCTAACGGCCAACAAACATCCCCACCCTGCCTGTGAGCACTACTAGAAGAGACACGATCTCTCCGAAACACTACAAAGTCCGGAGTAAAAAGTTCCGAGCTCAAAACACTAGCACTGAGCCACGTCTCTGTCAAACATATTACATCAAAATCACACCCCACCACTTCATTGAAGAAATCAATACATTTTGTATTTAGGCCGCGTGTATTTTGATATAAAAATGTTAAATTGAAGGAGCAAGAAGCAGAAGTGGCACCTCTCAGTCATTCTTCCCGCGCCCCAGGTAGGCGCGGAGTAACCACCCTGTTAACCCACTCCTTCACGTACGAGTGACGTGGCCAGTGGGAAGGTTTTAAAACTTCACCCACTGCAGTAGCGGGTATTCCCACTTTAAAGGAAGCATAATCTCCCCTCGATTTAATTTTAAATACGTTAAATGAGGCTGAGCCTACTAAGGATTTTAAGTACACATTAAAACAATTTACAGTGGTATCTTTATGGAATGGATAAAAATGATAGTAATGCATTTTTAGTATTTTTATCATCATCCATTATCTTATTCCCACGCACAAGTTTAGTACGGCGCGTCTTGGGCACCGTCCATTCTTCATTTTTCTCATTATCCGGTAAAGGAGTAGGAACGCCTCGAGTCAGGGTGCCTGATATTCCCGGGACTGGTACAGCAGCAGACACAGCGGGTGACACTGACCGGGACGTCGAAGTACTCCGGGAGCCGCTCCGCGCCGTAACGGAAGCCGCAGGAGAAATTTGTGCCACACGGCAGCAGCACCAAGGAGTTTTCTTATTTAGGTTTTTAGCAACTGACACACCGTTCAGCGGCTGCTTCCCCTTAGCCTTTGAAGAATCTATATTGCGTGACGCCTGTCTGGTCAATATGGTTCTCGCCGTAGACGTAGCAACAGCAGGACGAGAAGGAGCCACGCGAGTAGGAGATGGTGGCGGGGCCGCAGCTGTAGAGGCGTAAGTAGCTTGCAACGCCACCGCCGGAGTAGACTTCGCCAATCGGCAGTCCTCGGATATTCCTGCTGAGACAGTATAGCCGAGTCGGTCGACAGGGTAGTATCGGCCGCAGGCACGTACATTGGTATAACAGCGGGCGCTGGTATAAGAGTCGTTATCTTGTTAGCATGAGAAAATAAATCTTTATTCTTATCATGCTTCAATTTATAAATTTCGTCCAGTATATAACTCCAAGCCATCATTTACTGATTCATCTAAGACAATCAGCTTATTAAATATCAAATTAATTAATTTTCCCTGCTCCGTAATAATTTCCAATAGATTTTCAGACATTATATTAAATTATAAATAATTAGTAGAAATAATAAATTACACCTTCCAAATATTATAAAGAAATTCGTTTAGAAATTTGTTTATACGTTGTCAAGTTAAACAACAAACATTGACAACCAACGTTGTTTGAATTTTTCTTTAGATATTTTCAAAAAATATTTTGATATCCAAGAGCATAAAACTACAAACACGGCACAAAAAAAAACACACAAAATATAACTTTCAACTAGTTATAAATTAATAATCACTCAAATACACTTCTCAATCTGCAACTACAAGTCATTACCCTACCATTGTCCTTTATAAATAAACATTAATATCTTGACTTATTTTTCCAACTTTTACGATTGGTTAAAATCCGTTAAAACCTTAGACAAATTAAAGGTTAAAACAATATTTTTGATTTTGTATTAACCACTAAACGATTCTTAATTTAAACTTTCATAAATGATAATATAAATTTGTTAGTTAATTTTGTCCGCCTCGTAGCATAAAGGTAGCATATTTGGCTACTTCTACAGGACCCCTACGGGACACTGGTTAATGGGTACTGCTAATTTGGGCCGACTCTGGTTGGTTTGGGTGATGAAACAATGACAACTATGATACATAAGCCGAGACATTAGTAGGGGCAATGAAAGCATTTGTTCGCGTACATAACGTAAATTCATCCGTATTTTTATCACACTAACAATCTTAAATCGGGGTTTAGCTCGTTGAAAAAATCGGTAGAGTTGGCTGGACTGAAAAAAGACTCAAAAAGTCTTTAAGGCAGTCTAGGGAAAGGGTAGGGCTTTCATTGTGGACCCTTACGGGATCGATTCCAGTAGGCGTCAACATGAAATTTTCGTGTGATTTTCATATAAATATTTCATATGTGATACCTTGGATTGGTACCGAAGCGTAAGACTGATCATCTTACTTTCGTGTAACAAATGATCAAGATTCACTACGATTGGTATACCAATGCAGTGCCCTATGCACCATTGGAGACTTCATTGGTATACTATTAGGAATGAACGAATGACTATTTGTAACACATGTTATTCTTGTTATTATTTTTTTTCTTAGTTTATATATGGTGTAACAAAACTCGTAGTACAACCCGAAAACTGGTGAATCTATATCATATTTTTATTCGAATGTGTAATTTGACTTTTTAATCTGAGCTTGAAAAAAAGTTTTATTTTTCTTATAAATCCATTAGTACCTACCTCAGATTAAGTAAAATAGCACAAATTATTATTTAAATGCCGTTTTTATTTTGTTTTATTCATGAATACTATTAATTTATCTGAATAAATGATATTTAATATCAATTTTTAAAAAAATATCGAAAAAAAAGAACCTTGAAAATTACAAAAAATATACAAAATCGACTCCAAATATGACGTAGATTCGCTGATTCTCGCTTGAATATAAAGCTTTGTTACACCATGTGTAGATAAATACCTATTTTCTTGAGTGATTTTATTTAGTCGTACTAATTTACTAATCTGTTACATTAAAAAATCTTTTATTCATTTCATATAACCTTGCTCTCTTAAAAGTAGATTCACTTGTGGAACGAAATTCCTTCATAACATGAGATATTTCCATATCTTGAATAGAATCTCTCATTTTCGCAATTTTCAAGGATCGCTATCGCCGAAGGTTTGAAATTCTTGTAGCTTGTTTTCGGTATACGTACAATAACAATGTACATACTGAGATTTGCATGTATTGGCCAATAGATAATAGACAACCAACATTGTTCTATTTGTGTTCCTTTTCTCGTAAATCTATTGGTACATACTTATATCTTATATCGCCTCGGGATGATTTCTTCAAAGCAGACAATATCGGCAAAATATTATCAGTAATTTATGCGTTTGCAGCATGAGTAGAAAGAAAATGTAGGACAAATGAGGGGTAATTTAATGTAATAATGTAAAAGCGAATTTGGCTACCGTGCATGAGGTCGCGGGTTCGAATACCGTCAACATGAAATATTTATTTACGTGTGATTTTCATATTAATATTTCATGTGTGATACCTTGGACTGGTACTGAGGTGTAAGACTGATCATCTCACCTTCGTGTAATACAATGATCAAGATGCATTGCACTTGGTGTACCGATGCAGTGCCCTATGCACCACTGGGAAAGTAGTAAAAGTAGTAGCGGTAATTTAATTGTAATTCAATATAAATATAGAAAAAAATAAACGTGAGTGCGTCCAAATAACATAACATTACGGGCTAATATTAAATTACAATCGATATCTCAACAGAGACGAAAATCCTAGCCAATGACAGGTCAGAACACCTAGATCCCAAAATCCCTTTCAAACTTCTCGTCTCTATTGAGACGTCAATTTAAATTTAATAGAAAAATGTTTATAAACAACATTTTGAGTGTGTCCAAATACTTGTAGACAAAAACTAGATTTCACCCATTACGGGCTAATAATTACAATATGACATCTCAACAGATACGAGAAATTTGGAAGGGAATATGGATATCTAGGTGTTTACAGGGCTTATGACCTGTCATTGGCTGGGTTAAGTGGCCACTTGATGTATTACAACATTCCCCATTTCACCTAGTATTTGATATCCATATCTGACCAATATACAGTAAAATGGCACGACGCTTCACATGTGAACACTCTCTGTCATCCATTGAGAAAATTGCTAAGCATTTTAGCAGAAACCTTTATGATTGCAAGTGAGATTCTTACCGAATTATATCACCTACTAGGAAACGCCTGAAGATGAATCTTCAATTTGTTATAATAATAGGAATAAGCATTAAGCATCTAGGTGAAATGGGGAATATTGTAATACATCAAGTGGCCACTTAACCCAGCCAATGACAGGTCATAAGCCCTGTAAACGCCTAGATATCCATATTCCCTTCCAAATTTCTCGTCTCTGTTGAGATGTCATATTAGAAAAATGTTTATTTGTGAGATACGGAATTTACTATGTTAATAAAAATAGCTACGTATTTGATATTAGGTAGGTACTATACCCAAAATAAATGTTTTAGCATTGTCCAAAAATTATGTTTTAGGTAATTTATGGCAATTAATTTAAAATACTGTTACATAATAAGAAGCTGCAGATAAAAGAAATAAAAAATATAACTAAATCGTTAGTAAATTTTTCGTCTAATAATAATAAATTATTCCTGATTGAATGATTCATCTTCTAAGTAAAGAAATCGTAGTTTACTGCGTTTTTGTAACACCGGAGACCCTATTGGTACTGGGCTTAAAGTCGCATGCGACACTTCGGAAAAGCGAGTGATCACTCGCCATTCCAAAGTGTTGCATACGACTTTCAGTCCAGCATGGGGTCCTTGGCATTCTTTTTCAAACACGTATTTATTTTTGTACTAGGGAAGAACATTTGGAATCAAATTTTGGCCTCCCTAGGTTGTAAGTTTTATAAAGTCGTGGATATTTCTTTCAGTTATCCAAGGGCTTGTACCTAGAAGACCTGCGCGAAACTCATTATATTCCTTAATTAGTATAGAAATGCATAAATTGTACAGAGAAATATGCCTCATACATTGTTCTCACGAACAATAGATAATAAATAACCTTGTTATTAATCGATATTAAAATTTATTGTATAAAGGAAAGATAATAAGTTGTTAAGGCTTTTAATCGGTGAATCAGATGGGCATATTACCTTTATAGCTTTAGCAAGGCTTTAACAGATTTTAAACTTGAGAAAAAGTAAGCCAAAAACCCTAAAAAAATTATTACTTATACATTAAATGCTTTTCTAGGGAAATACGTAGACCGATTTTCGAACAAATGTTAGAATTTTATGGTTTAAAAAAATAACGGAAATTCGTAACTTTTGTCATTTTTTTCATATTGCTGGATAATCAAAGGTGACAGCAAAATAAAATAAGGAATTAAATAGCACATCGAATTATAGAGAATCAGCGAACCAGTTTTAATGATATAATGGGGTTCTTTTCGATTTTTTATTTTTTACTTCAAAAAATTGATTGAAAAATTACAACATCAAGGGATTTTTTTTTTTAATTTTACGATGTCATATGAATTTTCTAGCGTGGTTTGAAATAGCGCTTTTTCAAATCGCTCGCAAAATCCTCCATTTGGCGCGCATGCGGTGTGATGTCACAGCAATATAGGCGCTTACTACGGGATGAATTTCACGCCTTTCACGGTGGGCGGGTATGACGTCATTAGCCAATAACGGGCGTTAAAAATCATTCGTATTTTCGTGTTTTTAAAACATAAATTTATTAATAAAAACTGAATTTTTGAGTATGGTGTTTTATATCGTCGGAATTGTAAATATATATACTTTAAATATTTATAACGTTTTTAAGAATATTCATGTTATCTGGAAGAACCCCATTTTTTTGTATTTTTCTTTTAAAAAAACCCCCATTTCACGGCATTACTTAGTGAATACCGCTAACTATGTAGTTAGGTAGCATAGGGCCAAACACGATTTTATTCTAGCTGTACTCATATATAAGTAAATTAAAAAGAAGAAAAATGATGTTACGGATAAACAGTCTTGTTTTTTTATCAGCGGCCATGGTTGGTCAGAACAGTACCAAAACAAAGGATTTAGTAATCACATAACGAGGAGATTTGGGTAATTGCTCGCCGTAATTTTTCTTTAATTACGATCTTCTCCGATCGTGGCGAAGTCAATTCGAGACGCAATGTCCGAACCGTGGTCAATTCGGAAACCTCAACTACACGTATTTTCCCACCTGATGATTCCATTATAATCTTCAAAATAAATAACTTTGTTTTTAAGTTGAAAAACAACTTGCAAACTATTCTACACGTGCTAGTTTCTGCTCGCCTGGTTAGCGCGCTGGACTAGTTCAATTCCCACAAGGGTCAATATGAAATGTTTATTTTATTACAATGCAATTCACAGAGACAGAAATACATCAAATTTCGAAAAAAAATACTAAAATACGTCTCCCGTAAAACGGTGATTTTAAAGATTAGCCTCTTTGACTTTCAGGACATTGATTACCAAAATATCTACATCTAGGTAGATATATTTTTCGCACACTGAAAAAAAATCTGGTAAAAATAAGGAATGCAGTAAAATTTTCGATCAAGTTCTCGGCGTCCTGGTCGTCCACTGTTGACAATTCGTCGGCAGTTTGCGTCAGAGCTGCGGGACGTGGACTTGACTTGGGAGGATGCACGGGAGCTGGCGGCCGATCGCTTGGCCTGGAGGCAGTTTGTGGATTCCGTATGCTCCACATAGGGAGCGGATATGGTATAATGAATAATTAATGAAAATTTTCGACAAATCGTCCGCTGTAGTCGTCCGATAAATTCGCAGTGCCCTAATAACATTACTCACTGTCCTGATAATATCATTTGGCGTTCTAATAATGTCGTTTGGCGTCCTGATAAAAATACCGGACCACCGAATTATTTAATAGGTAACTGGAGTAACTGAGTATAATTGGTAGAAAATTTTAAGTTCTTTATTAAGAATTCCTGCGGTCTTTTTTTCCATTAGAAGATAACCAAATTGTTGGTAATTCCTATTAAATATAATTTTTGATGTTTTATTAAAAAATCCTGTTAACTTGTGTACGAAAGTTTGCTAAAAAATTACTTTTTGAAGTTTAAGCGTGTTGTCATAAGGAGGCAGCACAGCCACAGAAATAAAGATTTTAGAAATAAAAAAACCGTTTACATCTTAGCAGATTATCCATGTTCCAATTGGTATTACTTCACCCGCATCATTCTTCCTACAGTTGAACGCATCTAGTGTTAGGTACAGCAGCTGTAGACTAACGGGATCCATCTTCATTCTGCAGAGGTTTGCCAACTTACGAGGAAGCTATCTTACCTCAGGGGATATTATTCCAACGAAATCCCATCACGCCTTACAGATTCCCAGACTTGCACCTTTGTGCAATTCCGATGCAATTCTTGCGATTTCTTGCAAATGAAGCGAATTATCATATCCCGTTGCGATTGCATCTCTGTGCTACTATCTCACAAACAGAGATGGATTGGATTTGATGAAAGTTGAAATAATCACTTTCGAAAGAGTTATAAAAATATGTTATACGTGATACCTTTGACTGGTGCTGAAGCGTAATACTTATCATCTTTTCTTCATGTAATAAATAATAAGAATTAATTGTACTCGGTGTATCGATTCAGCGTCCTATGCACCATTGGTTTATGACAATCTTAGAGCCGAGACAGTGATAGGGGCAAGGAAAGCATTAATTTGGTAGCGTATATATATACTAGGGGTCCCTTATTTTTCAAGTTGATTATTTATTTAATGCTTACTTTTGTATTGCTATAAAACACTTGTTTAGCAAATTTCAGTCCATTTGGAGTACAGTAACCCGTGCCGACTTGCATCGGAACATGTTCATACAACATGAAGTGAATTTCTCTAATTTTGAAAAACTTTGAGGCCCCGTCACGTCGGCACGCGTTAAAATCATTATACACATAAAATTTTGTATCTGAATAGGCCATAGTAATTGTGTAAAAAAGATAGAGGGTATGCGTTTTCAAAATCGAAAATTTTTATTTTGGTCATATGTATACCTAAGGGACACGTACTGTATACTTTCTTTTTTCGTTTTTTTTCCCAGTTAAAACTGAATTTATTAAATTTCGCTAATTAGCTTTAAAAAATCGGTAGAGTTGTGCTGGACTGAAAAAAGACTCAATCGTCTTTAAAACAGTTTAGGTACACTCACGCCTAGTAAAAGAGGGTTCCATTAGTTCCATGGTTATTCTAATTGCAATTTGGCGATTTAATTTTAGTCCAGTTCCAAAGGTGACTTAGGTATGTATGAGTATAATAAAATAATTATTACTAGAATTAATAATTTGATCGTATTATTTAACATGCGCAGTGTTTTTTGCGACCATCTTTTTCAGGTTCGCGGCTTTATCACCGACGATAATATTACGTCATATTGTTTTGCATTGTTTAATCCATCTCTGAATATTACCATCAACTAGATTGCAATGTTTCCAGCTCTAAATAGTGGATGATTATAAGTCACTGATCTGAGGAATGACATTATATTATATCAGTCTGTCAACTTCTCTGTCTCTTTGCCTGTTGTTCATTGTACTATCACTATTATGGAACGTGTAGTGTTGTTTTGCATTGTTTAATCTATCTCTGGATATTGCCATCAACTAGATTACAACGCTCCCAGCTGTAAATAGTTGAGGATTACCACTGTCACTGCTGTGAGGAATGACATTATATCAGTCTCTCAACTTCCCTGCCTCTTACTGTTGTTCATAAGGCCAGAGTGACTACACCGAGACAAATACTATGTGTAATTTCTAATAATGTATTAAGATAAAATATATGGATTAAAATGTAAGCGAGTATTACCAACAATGAAATGTTTTAGAGAAATGACTGAAGACATTAGAATTAAAAAAAAAAAAAATAGTTTCTTGATAACTGTAATATTTTATTTATTTTATTTATTTATTTATTTATTTATTTAAAAGATATTAAGAACATAAAGAAAAATCCAAATCATTCTTAATACAATTAATACAGCAATAGATATAAAAGGTATAGCAAAAAACAGAAAGTAACATTACAAATTAATTACAGTAGTACAGTAGAAGTAATTACAAATTAGAAAGTGCTCTCCTGACGGAAGATCTACTGTCGTGAAATAAGTCGACATCCGAGGTGATGCGATTAAGTAACAAGATTGCTCTACCAACAGGCATAACCATTGGCAGGTTGGTTCTGCATATTGGCAGGTAAAACAATCGATGCTGTCTTTGTCGAAGATAATTATCAGGTACGAACAGACCTACATCCATCAAAATTTCTGAGTTATGTATGCGACCACCAATCACCTGAAAAAAGTGAACACCCAAATGGACGTCTCTCCTCCTCCATAATGACTGATAGCCTAGCATCCCTAGTAAAAAGTCGGTTGGGAAGAGCCAAGGATAATATCCATATTCCTTTAGGTACAGATAGCGGAACTAAACTCCAACCGACTTCTTACCAAGGAATTATACAATGTCCTCATAACCTGAGTGTTGGAAAAGATCTTGGCATTTCTAAGAACAAAACCAAGCATTTTTAATGGAGTCATTACATAGATTAACTATATGAAGATAGAAAGATAACTGAGCATCAAACAACACCCCGAGATCTCTAGACGTTGAAGCCCGTTCAAGCCTCACTCCGTCCATGAGATAACGATAGTATATTGTTTTGGATGCTCTTGTGTATGACATTACAAAACATTTGGAGACATTGAAGAATAATTTGTTTTGTTTGCTCCATTGAATAATATTTTGAATGTCACACTGAAGTTTAATACAATCTGAAGAAGTCTGTATTTCGCAAAACATTTTCAAGTCGTCAGCAAATAAAGAAAATTGGAAAATTTTATGATTTTACCAATATCATTTATGAAGATTGTAAATAACATTGGTCCTAAATTAGAACCTTGAGGAACTCCTGAAGAGGTATAAAATGTTTCAGATTGATAAAGTCCATATGATACAAATTGCTTACGATCTGTAAGATAATTCGTGAATAGTTTCAGAAGAATATCACTAAAGCCAATCCTCTGAAGTTTCAGAAGCAAAAGTTGGTGATCAACCTTATCAAACGCTTTGGAAAAATCATTATACGAACAGTCTACTTGAGCACCTTTGTCTAGTGACTTTTGTGACAAATATCGTGAACACCAACAAATTTGTGATGGTTGAACGACCAGACCGAAACCCATGTTGTTCGTTTGATATGAATGGTTCTAATTGGGGAATGATAAAATGATATATCAACCACTCAAATGCCTTTGCAGGGGCAGATAAAAATGCCACTGGTCTGTAATTTTTCAATACATGTTTTACTGCCTTTTTTAAACACCGGAGAAATTTTGGAGATCTTCCATAACTCAGGAAAGACACCTGTTTTTAAGGACAGATTTAAAATAACAGTTAGTGGTGTTTTTTAAGAATGTGTCCACAACCCTTCAGCACAAAAGTAGGAACAAAATCGGGACCAAGTGAACAAGTGTTCTTTATAGAACTAATTGATTTGAAGACATCAGTTTTCGCTGAAAAAATCTATTGAAATGTTTTGCGCGCCTTGCGACGTGCTTTGATTCCCTAGACGCACTTCTTCATTCGAAGTAGAACAGTAAACAGATTTAAAATTATCGGCAAAAGCATTCACAACGTCAACATTGCGAACGTCTTTACCTTTCCAGGTCATGGAATCCATGATTCCTCCATCCCGGCGCTTAGAGCCAATATATCTCCAAAAATCACTGGGATTTCGCAAGATATTTGACTCGATACCGGAAATATAGGAGTCAAAGGCCGCATTTCTTTTCTGTTTTACCACTGTCCGAAGATTACTAAAAAGAGAGTAGTAGTATGGATTACCAGAAGACTTCCACTTTTTGTGGTAACCGTGTTTTTTTCTGATGTCACTGATAATATCACGAGAGAAACCACCTCGGATATCTCCTGCTACTCACAGCCGGGGCTTCCTCGGAAAGCACTCATCAAAACAAGTATACATTGTATTATAGAAGTAGTGAACAGCCTCATTAACATCTGTAAAATCACTAATGCCGTCCCAATCAGCAATAAAAAAGGAGTTGTAAAGAGAGCGGAAATCACCTTTGGCAAATCCCACCCCTCTCCGATGTTATATGCGTTATGGGAACGGTAGTGTGTGCGTTTAGCGATTTAACTATGTAATTAAAACGCAAAGCAGGATGATAAGCATCCTCCTTAGTGAGAGGAGACTCGCTTTCAAAAAATGGATATCGGAACTGTTGAGAAAATTAAATCTAACGTTCGTTCCCTATTGTTAAGAATGCCATTGTATTGAGTGAGTTTCAGCACAGAGCATAGGAAAGAAAGCTCATTATCGACCTCCCCCCCCCGTGCAGAGTACAAATTAAAATCACCCAAAACAATAACACGCCTATCAACAAGTAAATGTAAATTACATAATAATTTATCGAAAAATAATTTGTAAGATTCTAAAGTACTTTGTGGTGGAAAATAAACCACACAGATAAAAATAATCGTGTCAATGTAGGTTAGCTTAAGCCACAAATCTTCGTTGGTTGTTTCCAACTCAGAAAACCGCTGAATAATCATCGCTTCTCTGTGTCTAAACGGCCAACAAACATCCCCCACCCTGCCTGTGAGCACTACTAGAAGAGACACGATCTCTCCGAAACACTACAAAGTCCGGAGTAAAAAGTTCCGAGCTCAAAACACTAGCACTGAGCCACGTCTCTGTCAAACATATTACATCAAAATCACACCCCACCACTTCATTGAAGAAATCAATACATTTTGTATTTAGGCCGCGTGTATTTTGATATAAAAATGTTAAATTGAAGGAGCAAGAAGCAGAAGTGGCACCTCTCAGTCATTCTTCCCGCGCCCCAGGTAGGCGCGGAGTAACCACCCTGTTAACCCACTCCTTCACGTACGAGTGACGTGGCCAGTGGGAAAGGTTTTAAAACTTCACCCACTGCAGTAGCGGGTATTCCCACTTTAAAGGAAGCATAGTCTCCCCTCGATTTAATTTTAAATACGTTAAATGAGGCTGAGCCTACTAAGGATTTTAAGTACACATTAAAACAATTTACAGTGGTATCTTTATGGAATGGATAAAAATGATAGTAATGCATTTTAGTATTTTTATCATCATCCATTATCTTATTCCCACGCACAAGTTTAGTACGGCGCGTCTTGGGCACCGTCCATTCTTCATTTTTCTCATTATCCGGTAAAGGAGTAGGAACGCCTCGAGTCAGGGTGCCTGATATTCCCGGGACTGGTACAGCAGCAGACACAGCGGGTGACACTGACCGGGACGTCGAAGTACTCCGGGAGCCGCTCCGCGCCGTAACGGAAGCCGCAGGAGAAATTTGTGCCACCGGCAGCAGCACCAAGGAGTTTTTCTTATTTAGGTTTTTAGCAACTGACACACCGTTCAGCGGCTGCTTCCCCTTAGCCTTTGAAGAATCTATATTGCGTGACGCCTGTCTGGTCAATATATGGTTCTCGCCGTAGACGTAGCAACAGCAGGACGAGAAGGAGCCACGCGAGTAGGAGATGGTGGCGGGGCCGCAGCTGTAGAGGCGTAAGTAGCTTGCAACGCCACCGCCGGAGTAGACTTCGCCAATCGGCAGTCCTCGGATATTCCTGCTGAGACAGGTATAGCCGAGTCGGTCGACAGGGTAGTATCGGCCGCAGGCACGTACATTGGTATAACAGCGGGGCGCTGGTATAAGAGTCGTTATCTTGTTAGCATGAGAAAATAAATCTTTATTCTTATCATGCTTCAATTTATAAATTTCGTCCAGTATAACTCCAAAGCCATCATTTACTGATTCATCTAAGACAATCAGCTTATTAAATATCAAATTAATTTATTTTCCCTGCTCCGTAATAATTTCCAATAGATTTTCAGACATTATATTAAATTATAAATAATTAGTAGAAATAATAAAATTACACCTTCCAAATATTATAAAGAAATTCGTTTAGAAATTTGTTTATACGTTGTCAAGTTAAACAACAAACATTGACAACCAACGTTGTTTGAATTTTTCTTTAGATATTTTCAAAAAATATTTTGATATCCAAGAGCATAAAACTACAAACACGGCACAAAAAAAACACACAAAATATAACTTTCAACTAGTTATAAATTAATAATCACTCAAATACACAATAAAATTATATAAAAAACGTGAAATCATTAAAAATATTGGAGCAGAGCACAATACGTGTATTGACAACGCATACACAACAACTAATGCAACTATTTATTATTTATTTTTATGCAACCTACAGTAAATTTTTTAATGAAAATGCAATTCGTACAAAAACGCATCGCTTACTTAAACACTGATTTTGTTACAATTATGCTACATAGCCATTAAAATAGTAGATTCTTCTTCAAAGTACAAAGCGCTTTTATATTATAGTAGTCGTGCTTGATCAATCGATTAAGCATTCGGCGTCCCGATAAATTATTATTGACCGAATGACTTATCGTTCTCTAAGAATACTTTTACTACTTACTTCCTTTAGCTGCACCTAATGGTGCATAGGGCACTATGTTGGTACACCAAGAAAAAAATATCAGTCTTATGCTTTAGCGCCAGTCCAAGGTATCTTACATAGAATATTTTAATGTGAAAAGCCACATTTAAAAATAATTGAACCCTCGGCCTCACTTGAATATTATGTCAGAAGACCAAAGAATTACATATAATGTTGCTAATGAAATTAGCAAAATTGTTAAAGGGATAATTCCAAGATATTAGCAAAAACAATTAAAAAAACAATGTCTTTTTTCATAAATATGCAACAAGAGGTTCAAAAAATATAAGATTAGAAAAGAAAAGAAGAAAAACTATGTCACAGAATTGTCTCATGTATAAGGGCATCAAAATGTATGAGGAGATGCACGACGAATTAAAAAATGAACAAACTTAAAGATATTTAAAGCTAAGTGTAAAGTGAGAAATATTAGTGTAGATATTATATCGTGGCTAAATTGAATTAATAATAATGATAGGATAAGAATAGTTAGGGAAAAAAAAAATTAAGTTCAATGTAAAATATATTAGTCTATGTAAAAAATTATATATACCAAATAAATATAATAATTTTAAAAAATATAAAATAAATATTTACATTTCGGGACTGTTTCAAATAGTCCAAAAAAAACTGTGCCAGGAAGCAGGAAACAAGTTGTACGAGAGTAGAATTCAAACCTAGAGATTCTAATCCGGGGTCCACGAATCTACCCCTAGACCACAACTCGGTTCGTGATAAATTCTTATTTACCAGTATTTTTAATATTTATGAATTACGCATATACTTTTTCTCAGTGCACAACCAGCGTGAGACGGTGAGACCAAGAGGGAATAGTTAGAACTAGTGGCAAAAAACATATTCACACGCGACCCGTTACGTCAGAATAAACAGTTGGACTTACCTATCCACTGTATACCGTAGGTAGAGTGTAGAGAGGCATTTCGCATTACGGAGGCTTATTTTACAACCATTCATTATTACAAGAAAACCGTGATAAGCTGTTTTTATAATCAAACTGTAAATACTTTTCTCAAGTAAGCTTAAGAAGGTTCTATGCCACGTGACCTCAACCGCTTCTCCATACAATCGTATTCCTCGATTTTCCCTCTGGAATTTAGCACTAGAGGAATGATTTTTTCACAAGTTTTAGATGTCAACAAGAAGCGTGTTTATATGGTATTTTTTTTAAATATGACATTAATTTGTTACTACTACTACTACGTTCCCTTTCCGCACCCAGTGGTGCGTAGGGCACTGCATTGATACACCAAGTGCAGTGTATCTTAATCATTTTATCGCATTAAGGTAAGATGATCAGTATTACGCTTCAGTACCAGACTAAGGTGTTACACGACAGGTTATTTGTTAAAGGAGACAAATAAATTATAAAAAATAAGACGATTCAAACACGATTTTGATCAATATCTAAAACTTGTGAAATTATTGCTCTATTGCGTGATTCCAAGGAGAAAATCGAGGAATACGATAGAATGGACAAGCGGCCGCAGATCACGTGGCACAGCGTCCTCTTAAGCCATTTTTATAATTTGATTAATTCCCAATAATATGTTTATCTTAAATCTACGTACCTACCCTTTTTCTATAGTCTATAAGTTGAGATGACATAAAAATAATATGATCAATAATGGACGTGCGTGGTTGAGAAAATGTATGAATATGGAGGAAGCAAGAGAAGTTTTCCATGACAGAGTGGTGAGGCGTTCTATCCTCTCTGCCTACCCCTTCGGGGAAGTGGCGTGAATTTCTTACGCAGAGGCTTATTTTACAGTCATTTATTATAACTAAAAAACGGCAATAGCCGTAAACAGTTTTTTCGTGTGAACTTAACAATTCTTTTTAAAATGATTTGCGTTCAAGTCCGAAAATTCATTTGTCAAGTATTTAATAAACACTGCACTTGGTATACCGATGCTGTGTTCTATGCACCGTTGGGTGCGGATAAGGGAAAGAAGCAGTAGTAGAATTATTTTATTAATAACTAAACATTTGCGTTCGTATTATAATTATATATTTAAATCAGTTGTTTGTAAAATAAATTGAATATTGAATATATACAAATTTCACTATTTTTAACAATTCAAATTTTGTAAAGGAAGGTAGAATCTATCGTCCATGCGCTCTGTAGCTGCAAGACAAAAATCTATCTCCCTACAAAGTTATATTTGTTTACACATAATCAATCATTATAATCTAAGTATGTATTGACTTTAAAATATTTTTTATATCATGTATTAAAATCTGTTTAAACTGTAGGAGGCTAGAAAAAATCCCAATCGCCCATCTGCTTGGTAGCTGCAAAGTGTTGTGATCTAGTCTCTTTATTGTACAGCGCTCTTGAGGCGATTTATCGCAAAAATAGCGCTTAATAAATCATCCATAAATAAATAAATAAAAATAAATGAGGTATTGGTTTAAATAAATTTAATTTAAAAAATAACAAAATTTTTAAAGGCTTATCATATTCTGGTAGCAGGCTTACACCAAATGAGTTGTACACCATAATGATGTTTTACTCCGCACAACAATAATATCAGTCATTAGTAGTGGGTTAGTGTTCGCTTAACTAATCTTTAACTCCTGAATTACCATTTTTCTATCATAATTCACTTTGTAAAGTGGTGAGAATAATCGCGGAGATAACGGGGGTATATGTCTTGTGTACCTACTATAATAATCAGGTAAGAGTCACGCCCATCATTCATTTCATAATATTCTATGCTCTGCAACATGGGTTCATCAATTTTAAAGGGTCTGATTTACAGATGAGCGGGAAACACGATTACCTACGTGAATCACGAAAAATTATTTTCCAAAATAAACATTTTGACGTGATAACGTCTAATAAATCGATGAACGCCGGCTGCTTACACGAAAAAGCATGACTCATTGTCACGTTCCGCCTGAGCCGAGTGTGCAAGCGAGAGCGCGGAACAAGCGATAGAGAGGCACGATCGGCCTGAGCGTTCGGTTTGTGACGCATCTATCTCTCTTCCACTCCATCGGCCGACGCGTCCGATTAGAAGGGAGACAGCAGCAGCACACAAGAAGAAAAAAAAAAAAAAAACTTAATTTATGGAAAAAAAATAATTTTCAATTAACTCCGGCTTTGTATTATAAAAAATAATGATAATTCATTAATAATAATTCAATATATTTCATAAAAGTACCTATGCTATTTTTCATCAATGTTTTCTTATTACGTTATCACGTAAAATTATCGTCCTTAAACCGACTTTACAGACAACCAAAAGATTTTTTATTTATTAAACATTTAACGCCATTACTTTTTGCACTAATATGTATGTCCGCCTCGTAGCATAGTGGTAGCGCATTTGGCTACCGTTCATGAGCTCGCGGGCTCGATTCCCGTAGGGGGTCAACTATAAATGATACCTTGGACTGGTACTGAAGCGTAAGACTGATCATCCTACCTTCACGTAGTAAAATGATCAAGATACACTGCACTTGGTGTACCAATGCAGTGCCAGGATAAGGGAAAGTAGTAGCAGTATGTAAGTGTGTAAAAATGCACCACTTTGATATAGAAAACGTAAAAAAACATATTATTAACACCTCGTTGGGATTGGGATATGGAAATACATAAAGAAAGAAAAATTATAGAATTTGTTATTTTTTATTATTTTCGTAAAAAAATTTAAACGAAAAATGTTGTTAGGCTAGTAATCCACAGAGTAATTTACTTCATCGTATAATAAAAGCTCATCAGTTTACTGACTAGAACTGGTAGTCCTTTCGTAGAGCCCGCACAAAAAGGGCATAAAACGATAAGCTGTCATATCTTATGTGTCTCGAAATAAGGGTCGCTTTTTTGTTCGGGTTTCGATGGAATTTCTAACAGCCCGATTCTTGAATGTAATAACGCTGATATAAGATCATGTTCGCTCTTTTGCATAGATTTATCAGGTTTACGTATTATCGCAAATCTCTTATTATCATAATTATATCTGTCGATACATAATCGTATCAGAATTGGATTAGGGAGTTAGTGCAAAACCCTTTATGTAAGAAATCATACATTAATATATATTTCGTAATTCCTAACCAACTGTTAAAAACTTAAAACTAACTGTATTTGAAATGTTAACTTAAAACTAACTGTATTGAATAAGTAAGTACTGCTTGAATGTAGGAATCAAGTCATAGCAGACGATCGATCCGCAACGCTACCACTGGGCCTCAGCTGTATTTTTATCTTCAAATTACTATCATCACCCTCCTACCATATCCACTTCCGACGTGGAGCATACGGATTCCATAAACTGAAGCGGGAGGTAGTTGTAACTAATGACTAAAAAGGGGGTAGAATTACTAATATCCCTATCACTGTAAATTTGGGCCAGCTCCTTGAGCAGGTTGGGGTGAATGTGTTTATGACAATCTTAGAGCCGAGACAGTGATAGGGGCATTGAAAGCATTTGGTCGCGTATGTCTTTTCTTCCGCTTTTTCCAGTTAAAACAGAATCTATTAATTTTCGCTTATTAGCTTTAAATAATCAGTAGAGTTGAATAAATACTCAATAGTCTTTAAAACAGTCTAGGGAAGGGGGTGGGGCTTTCATTGTAAAGTATTGAGATATGCATCTATCCCTATTTAAGTAAACTAACTGATTGTTTAGTAATTTTTGCTCCGGGCTATTATAACTATTCCCGCCTACTAAAATGTTCTCCGTTCTCCATATAAAACGGTACACGCCGCAGGACCATGCCCTTAGATAACATCATTTGGGACCTATAGTTTTCAATCTGTGTTTCCCGGTAAAGCGATTTTTGAAAATATTGCGAGTACATTACAAAAGCATAAAGTAAATACATATTTTTTATTCGTTTTTTTACAATTGGGGCCTAGCAATTTGTTTATTTGTTTAGATGTTACATATTTATATAAAACAATTTATGTAGTAACAATGTACCAAAAATTTAAAAAAAAGATATAATACAGTCCCGATAAACAGCGAATCTTGAAGTTTGACATTGGGTGAGAGAATTTAAATAAAAATAAGTTTAAATTAACCGTAAAGTGGTACGGAAACGAACAATAATTATTAAAATATAGGTATGTAAAAAAAATATGAAATAATACAAAATTAACTAATTGTAAGATACAAAGAAAAACCTGACACAGAAGTAAATAAAGGAGACGAAAGGTTTTTAGCTTAATCGTTATGCTAAATAAAAAATATTTTTTTAGTCTAATCATATCACGTCATTTTTAATTCATAGGTACTCAAGGACCGAAATTTCGCAAAAGATTTTGGCTTACGAAATAAACACTTAACTTCACTCACAAACATTAAATAAAAAAGTTAAGCGTAAGAGTTTTCCTACATAGTAATCAGAGTACCAAAACGTAATTAACTGATTTTTTTGTATTTTCGAGAAATATTTAAGAATCTTAGGATCTAAAGAATCCAATGATCTACGATCTAGGGAAAGATTATGGATTAGAAACGCTCACAAATCCAAGGAGTGGCAGGGTAATTATTACACTTGGCGTTCTATCCGGATCGGATCTTCGGCCCAATAACTACTGTCGAACACAAAACAACCTAACTATCTATGTATACTATGCCTGTAAACGCCTGCATCACACCTGTTCTGTATATCTGCGGGTAGTGGCACCTCACTAGGACCGAAAAAAGCAGACCGCACATTTTTGAAAATAGGTATCTGAGAAAATTCTCTAAAGAACAAAGAGAGCAGAAGTAAGGCAACCGACGCAGCAACCACTTTTATTGGGTCGACGGTTATCTACCTTTTTATCGTATCCAACATTTTCAGAAAAAAACATATTGGAATGTAACGCAATTTTACATATACTAATTCACAAAAAATAAAATAATTAAGTATGCATCTACTTTTATATACAGGTACCTAACTAACTAACTAACTAACCATCACGCCATTTCTCCGTAGGGGTAGGCAGAGAGGATAGATCGCCATACCACTCTGTCCTGACATACTTCTTTTTAGGTACCTAAATACATATTTTATAGAAAAAAATCATGTCTAATTTTTAATCCATTGTTTTGTTTGCCTTATGCAAAATGCACGAGATATTGGTTAAGATAAATAGGCAGTTAACAATCGATGTGAAATAAGGCTTTATTTTCTCACGTCTGGGTGTTTTGTGATGTTGTTCCCCATGCATGTAATTGGATTTACTGGCCTGCTGAGGTGGTTAAAAAATAAATAAGTAAGACTTATTGGTTGAACCATTTTTTATTAGCTATGATCACGCCTATACAATGTTTTATTAATCAGTCCTCAGAACAAACAAACCTGGTAAGAAAGGCTCTTTTTGAAATGTATTTTGGATAATATAGGTAACTATCAGTTGAAAAAATAAGTAAAAGTACATTATTTCAATTACATTGCAGATTACTATTCCACATCTTTAAGCAACAAGGCAATGATTGTAGGTATTTAACTTAATTTATGTAGTATTCTTTATTGCAGTAATTGCCATTTCACTTTAAAAAGATTGCCCACTTTTTTAATGTTGTGAAAATGTCAAGTGTAAATTTTATAAGAATAAAATAAATCACCGTACATTAAATTAAGCGCAAAAGTATTTTGTATATTGCAGTGATAAATTTAAATTTTATTAGGGAAAATTACAGCCATAAACATTACATTAATTTATTTGGTTGGTGTTACTTTATTTTATTTTATTATTTTTATATTTTTTTTTAAATAGATTCTTTAGAACATTAAAAATCGTATTGATGTAAGTAAAAAAATTGTATCTACGTCATACGTTTCGTGTACCTAGTGGCCTAAGTGCTGGAGTCTTTAGACGGTGAATTAGATAATAAGTGGTGTCATGACCTGGATTCTAGACTCTATCTGCTATCAGTAGAATTAGTATTTCATCAGTATCGCGTTTTTAGTAGAATTGTTTGAATTCAATTTGTATGTGGGTGAAGCTGAAATTCCAACCGTCCATGCGCTTTGTAGCTGCAAGACGAATTGGGGTTCAGTACTTCACCTACGTATAGATTTAGTATAATTTCTTAGATAATCGTTGTCTCAGATCCTTTATTCATAAATTGGGAATGGAATCAACTAAGAATATCGAGTGTATAGCGCCCTTGAGGTGATTTCTCACAAAAATGCCGCTTAATAATAACCCTAGGAAGCGTATATTTTTAGAAAGTTTGTATCGAAGACCCTTTTAGTGAATTCTTGTTCGAAGATATTAAATTACATATTTAAAAGCGGCAATACACTCATGTTAAGCTTCCCTGAGAATTTCCACAATTATTTTGCTGTTTTTTGCATCATGAATGTGGGAGGTTATGGCCGTCAATCAGCAAATTATGATACAATGATGGAGGGTTTTCATTCACGTTACTTCTTCCGGGATTTGTTTCCCTCTCCTGTAATATTATGTAGATTTTGTGCCTGAGCCCGCATACAGAACTAGTTAGTGATGTTTCCGCCTGTTGGCGTAGTGGATAGCGCGCTGGGCTACCCGGCATGAGGTCGCGGGTCCGATTCCCGACGGGGTCAATATGAATTATTATATTTTTGTGACTTTTCACATACAAAAAAATTCGGCAGGTTTATACATTTTTGTATTAATTCCATCATCTCTGTTAAACTTTCTAATATTTTACATTATACACAATTAAACGTTTTATTTACATCCATTTATAACCTGGGGTGTGAGCTTGAGCTATGAATCTCTTTGGTACAATTTTTTTTTTTTTTGTAAATTTCTTAAATTAGTGAGTGCAATGTTGCAACCCTGAGCTTAGCTGGTGAAGGATGAAAGGAATGGGGCGGATTTCTCCCACCCACTTTCACTCCCTTACAATAGCTATCTCCATATTCGTGGCCCTTTATTTACCTTATTTATTCATTCATATTATACCTACGTGCCTATGTACACATTCACTAAGATGGCTAATATACATACAACAGACTCACAAACAAGCAAATTTATATTCACATAACAGCTAAAGTTAATCCATTGTTAATTTATTATTAATCAAAAGTACCATTTTATTTTGAAACTGAAGCTTAATTTACTGGAAGTTTCCAAATATAAGAATAAACTTATAACGTGGCCGACTTCTTGATACGTGCTGTTTTTGCGAGAAAAGTTCTGAATTTTTAAAAAGAATACTGTACTTCTTTTTAAAATTTAAAGCCTGAATAACATTAAAATCACTACTACTTTCCCTTACCCGCACACATGGGTGCATAGGGCACTGCGTTGGTACACCAATAACAGTGTATCTTGATCATTCAAATACATGAAAGTAAGCTGATCAGTTTTACGCTTCAACCAGTACAAGTTTCATATTATATCACGTAAATAAACATTTCATTTTGACCCCCTAAAGCCGAACGTCGCGCGGACCATTCAATATTCCACACAGTTTTCGCTTTATACGGGATAGTTTGCAAACTGAATTAAAATCGCTTTATCAAACGGAATTAAAATCTCAAAATGGAGATATAACTGACACGTGTTATTTTTTATATTAACCCTGCAATTACGCATTTATGTAAGTGAATGCTTCTTTTTAAAATAAATTATGTTTTACCGTGTGCCCTATTGTTGGGTGTTTAGAAACCGCACCTGCTCATAGTAGGTACACTTAACTACCTGTTTATATCTTTCTTTTTACCTCGCAACCTTCACGGTAAATAAACCCGTTCAACTCTAGCGATGGGAATCTAATAATTTATTTGGATCAAGTCACCCTACCTCGACTAACGACTAACGGGTTAACCTAGGTGCACTGAGCACTCAACGTACTGAGCACTGAACGCACAGAGAGTAAAGCGAACTTTATACGGAACACTGTACAGTTTCTTGTGCACTTTGCAAACTGTCCCGTATAAAACAAAAACTGTATGGAATATTGAATGGCCGACGCGACGTTTGGCTGACCTGACAGTTAATGTTCTTTATGTTAACGTTTAAGTAGATATTTGTATATTGTATGCTTTTGTGGGCCACCGTGATTAATTACCCTGGTGGCTATGGTTTTATGTGGGTGCACAGAAAGAGAAATGAAAGATGCTTACAGTTTTACAGTGCATATTTATTACACAGAATTTATACAATGAAAATATAATAATAAACTAAACTAATTAAATTACTAATGACTCACTTACATACTCGTATTTAGCGTGGATTTTGACAGACTGTACCTACAGTTTTCTTAACAAGAAACTGTACAGTTATCGGTCTAAAGTGCGCATAATATGAGGACATTAGGAGCAAAGGCAGCTAACGCACACTTTTGTATTTTAGAAAAAAATCAATCATGTGGGTAGGTACGTAGGTAAAAGCAATTCAAACATTCTATATCTAAGTATCTACTTAACTAAAACAAAAAAAATGTATTTAAGTGTAGGTAGGTACCTATATATATTTTTTGTGTTTTAGTTTGTTTTTTCTTTTTCTTCGATTTCAAATAATATACCTACTTACAATTTTACCTTGTCATCATCGTGTCATCATATCCGCTCCCTATGTGGAGTATATGGAGACCACAAACTGCCTCCAAGCTAATCGTTTGGCCGCCAGTTGAAAAAATGTTACTGTACCTACATTTTAATAAACTTTAATATTTCACTCATAAACATTTTTTTAATATACGAGTTGATAAATCAACTCGCCGTCATTTTTGTATTGACCGCGAGTTTCTGTAGGTAAAGCTATCCCATCCCATACAAACAGTGATAAATGTCAAATTTCTTATCAACAATTTTCAGTCTCAAAACATAATACGGCTTGGGACATTGCCGCGCGTGAAATAAGGTATACTTGCAGTTCATGAGAAGGAACGGGGATATATATCGTTATTCTGCATGAGAAGACAGAAAGAGACCTCAAATAATACGCTTATGTGTCACCTTATAAGTGCGAGAATTACACAATACTTCTTTAGCGAAACAATACCCTTATTGTGTCTGGCTTTTGTTGGCATAGCGGTATAAGTTTTTTTATGAGTTATAAAAGCAGTTTTACCCTATAACGTCTTAGGAAAGTTAAGTTAAGCTATAGATCTGGGAGTAGTTGTGTAAAATGTATATCCTAATGGTTATTTTTAAATAAGTTAATTTTTTAAGATTTATTTCGACTTCAATATAAACACGTGTTATAGAACTTTTAGCCTTGGATTATCTGCTTTATCATAAAAAAGACATATTTGTCATTTATCAGTTCTCGGCGACGAGAGAGCGATGTACCTACTTCCTGTTTGAAATATTATTGATTAATCGCTCATATTTTGGGCATTTCGGGTTTTTTTGCATATCGGGTAGAAAGAAGTGAAAGTAAATTTTGATTATATTATGTATATTATCATATTTATTTAGGACTATTAGAATATATTGTTTAGTGTTTTGTAGTGAACACCCGTAAAAACTTATTTAGTAACATTGCGTAAATAAATAGTGTTTTATAAAAATATTCAAGATTATTCAATATATATATTTTAAAGTAAATTCTTTCTAACCATCTATATTATGTAAATACTGTTTCTTCCCCTCTTCCTTTACTTATATTATAATTTTTTTTAATTTTAAAAAAAAAACTCGTATAATGTTAATTGCCAATATTATAAGAGCATCTAACAGACATTTTTGTATACCCACGAACAGGCTCATGCCTTTGTGGGATTTTTGTTTATATATATAAAAAAAAAAATTAAAATCTTTTTCTATGTATTTATGTTACTTTGTAATTTTCTGATAAATTGTATTCACATAATATGTATTTTGATGTAAACAAATTTATTATTAATAAATAAATAAATAAATTCCGTCAGTGAAATTTAAAAAAAAATAGCATCAAAAAAGAGTTCAAATAATAACATAAAGATGACCATTACCTGTCTTAAATAAAGTGCAAATAACGAAAGAAAAAAAAAAAAAATTAAGATATTTTAATACTAAAAGTTACGATTTAAGGACAGAAAAATTGATTTGATTTACAAAAAGTATTAAAATAATAAAGTCTTGAAAATAGTGTGAATCTATGTATTATCAGTATCTTTATTGAGTATTTAATTTAAACTAAAGTTACAAGTTAAACCATAAAGTGTATTTGTGCATTGAAATGGATCCATATGAATGTAAGTACCCATATTTTTTGTTTGCGTATAGGTACTCAATTCGGATTTCTAAATACGTATAAGATTTTTTTTTTTTTAAATGACCCCCCAGTTTTGAACCCCTAAAACCGCCACTGCCTACACATACGGAACTGTCTGATCACGTTAGCGTGCGCTTTAAGTTCACTCGAGCAGAACGACAGAGTTCATTATTATTATTATTACACATAATGCGATTCTAAACATACATAACTGCTTACGTCTTGAGTAAAACGGTAACTCGTGATTTAATATTGAAATTACATCTTCATGAAAGTATAAAATATGAAGCATAGATAGGTACGTACTTTTATATACTGTTTTGTAGGCCGCTCGCCACCACTGGAGAGAATAAGGACACGCCTAAAAAAGTAGACTTTGAAATAAACACGTAAAATAAAATAAATTTATGTTTAATTAATTAAAAGTCTTTTTTATCATGGGTTATAATGTAGGTACCTAGGACTAAGGCGTATTTAATCTTCATTCGAACATTTCATTATTATTTTTTAAATATTACTAAGATTGAACCGAAACATAAAAGCATTAATTATAATTATTAACATAAATTGAATGAGCAATGACTTTTAAGTGTACAAGCGAGAGATCAGTAAATCTATATCATATTTTGAGTCGATTTTGTGGATTTCTTAAATTTTATTTGAGCCATAGTTTTCAAGAAAATGGATAAAGAAGTTGATTTTTTTTAAATAAAATTGTTATCAAATATATAATTTATTTAGTCAAATTAATACTATTCATAAAGAAAACAAAATAAAAAAATGCTTTTTGATAAAAATTTGTGCAATTTTACTTAATCTGCGCTAGGTAGGTAGGTACTTATGAAAACATTAATGAGAAGAAAAACCTTTTATTTTTTCAATCCAGATTCAAAAGTGATATTACCTACAAATTCGACTCCAAATATGATGTAGATTCACCAGTTTTCGGGTTGTACTACGAGTTTTCTTACACCGTGTGTATAAAATATTTTTACAAAATTTTAAACCATTCCCGCATTTTTTTAAAATAACTATTTTATAAATTACAACATAAAGCTTTTTTAGATATTGCCAATTAGATGAGTAATCGGTTTATTTTTTTAAAATTTTATCATCTTAGGTAGAAGTACCTAACTGCGGAAAGTGTAAATCAAATCTTATATATTCTTTTAAATTCTTATAAATCTTATATATAAAAAAACACTACATGTATTTTCCTATGGCTAGTGTTGAACAAGCGCAGTTTTCTACGGCAATTCTCAGGGTTCATTAACTCAACTTTAAGAGAAAGCATTTTCCATTTACTGGAAACAGAAGCTCATTCAATATTCTAGAGTTAGCAAAAAAGAAAATATAAGTTATTAATTACCTTTTTCAAGAAAGAGTGCGTGTATTTTATTTATTATTGACATACAAGATCAAAAGAGGTGGTGAGTTTGAAGAGATAGACATTGAAAAAGATAGATAATACACTTATTTATCTATGGGTATAATATTTTTTACAGTGCTTCTTCAAACAGATGTTTATACAATAAATGTTACATGATTTTAAACTATGGTGGAGTGAGGTTAGGTACAAACTAAAATCAATGAAATTCAGAGTACTAGCTAAGCAAAATATATTGCAATTGGTTTTACAATGCTGTACCCTGTCACCATTAGGTACATGCAAATAAAGTAAAAGAATGAAAAAAATCATGAAAAATAAACACAAGTATAATTCACACAACACAATAATTCACAAAAAAAAAATTCTTAGTAAAATTTCTTATATCGTCTTGTGTGGTATTAAATAATGTACTTAGGTACCCTAAATTGACCAATTATTTCTGTTTCATTTGGATTGTGTATTTCTATGATTTAAGGAGGATCTCAGTTACTATATTATGTGTCATTAGATTTTGCGGTTTATCTTAAATAATATCGTGATGTCACAACATGTCAAGGTAGAAATCAAATACCATTTTCTATGCCTATTAAAACATTATTTGCGGTCGAGGTATGATAATAATGCTATCATTTTACCAAGATGCAGCCAATATCATTAGAAAAATAATAATTAAGGAGTTATTTTAGATTGTCCACGTATTTCTAATTATGATGAAAGATTTGGTTGTTATTTAAAGATAATTATTCTAAAATTTGATGAGTAAAGATAAATATTAGTTACTACCTACGCATGTATGGTAGTGAAGCGTGGTGTTGGAAAAAGAAGGATGAAAGTATACTGAATGCAGTTGAAATGCGATCTCTCAGGCGAATGTGTGGTAAGACTATGTATGATAGGTATACAAATGTCGAAATTAGAGCAGAGTGCAAGGCTGAGATAAGCATTATCGACAAAATTAAGAATGGTCTTTTACGATGGTTCGGTCATGTAGAGCGAATGGATGATGAAAGAACGGCTAAAAATATATATGATGCGACTGTGCCTGGATGTTGAAATCGAGGAAAGCCGAGAAAGACATGGCATGATCAAGTAAAACAAGTGCTTGAAAGTGGGCATGTAACAAGTCGGAATAATCGACGTGCGTGCATGAGAAGATAGATGTATGAATGTGGAGGAAGCAAGAGAAGTGTGCCAGGACAGAGTGGTGTGGCGTTCTATCCTCTCTGCCTACCCCTTCGGGGAAATGGCGTGATGATTAGTTAGTTAGTTAATTAGTTACCTACGCATTTAAAAGCGAAGTGCAACTAGGTACAACTTAGGTGCATACAAAATTTTTGGTATGTATGTTATATAGGTACTTACTTTAAGGTGTAAATATGTTTATATCAGTAATGCTCTTATCGTTTGTATTCTCCAATTTTTATATAAGGACATTTTAAATTTACCAATCGTTCATGTGTACCGAGATAAAATTATAGGGCGACTAGTTTTACTCCTTGACTTTTCGTTGAAGTCATTTAGATAAAAATACCAAAACAAAAAATGCTTTTACTAGCTTACTTACTTTCCCTTATCCGCACCCAATGGTCCACAGGGCACTGCATTGGTAGACCAAGTGCAGTGTATCATGATCATTTTATTACACGAAGGTAAAGTGATCAGTCTTACGCTTCAGAACCAGTCCGAGGAAAATGCTTGTAACTGTAAAAATAAATATTTTCTTACAATTATTAAGTAGGTAAAATAAAAAGTAGGTAAGTATATAAATTTAATGAGTAGAATTGATGAAATTGAATAATACTGTTTTAATTACGAAAAAAAATACAAAAAGCTTTCTTTATAATTCATAACATTATACAAGAAGTTATCTAACTAACCATCACGCCGTTTCTCTGTAGGGGTAGGCAGAGAGGATAGAACGCCTTACCACTCTGTCCTGACAGACTTTCTTTGCTTCCTCTACATTCATACATCTTCTCATGCGCATACGCCGATTATTCCGACTTTTCACATGACCACTTTCAAGTACTTGACGTACTTGGTCATGCCAAGTCTTTCTCGGCCTTCCGCGGCTTCTACACATCCAGACACACTTGCATTTACACTTTTTTTAGCCGTTCTTTCATCATTCATTCGCTCCACATGAACAAACCATCGTAAAAGCCCTTTCTTAATTTAAGAAGTTATCTACATTTTTTTAATCTGAAATTCAGTTGATTTTTTCTGTTCTGTAACCAGCTAGGTACATAAATACAGCATAGACATCTTTCTATTACCAACAAAATGGGTTAAGTCAAACATAATTTATTGTTATTTACAAACACCTCAAACCATCCCATTTTCTCATTATTTCTCCTGCCCGGAGCTTATAAACCCCAACATGGGTCAAACACAAGAGAATAATAACACTTCTGGTCCTGTTCCAATAACATCACACGCCTAACAAAAAAACGAACACCATGACAACACCTTACTCAACTCGTCAGCACCATTCTTTTCCCATCATCACATCACACAAATGTTCAAATATTTAATATTGGTTATTAGGCATTCTGAAGGTACACAGGCCTTCATAGGTACATATCTGAAGTAGGTTAATATAAATATTAAGTATATCTGCTTACCTACCTACTGAAAAAAAACTATGTATAATTCTTAATTACTGCTTACTACTTTCCCTTATCCAGACCCAATGGTGCATAAGGCACTGCATTGGTTCACCAAGTACAGTGTATCTTGATATTTTTTATTACATGAAAGCAAGGTGATCAGTCTTACGCTTCAGTGCCAGTCCAAGGTATCACACGTGAAATATTAATATAAAAATCCTGTGTAAATTACATAGCAAGAGTACAAGGGCGTGCTTATTACTTTTAAGCTATATCTTCCAACCGACCCTTAGTTATTTTAGTGATAATCATTTATTGTACCGAGTATTGGTGGGAATATAAAGCTTAAAAATTACATTGCATTATTAACACCTACACTAAAATATCACAACAGGAAATGGGATAGAGAAAGGAAGGAAAGGATAGGGAAGAGGATAGGGTTTCAAAGGTTTGAGGAGATTTCATGAAGGATGTCGTTCAAATGGTTGCTACGAGGAGATGATAATTCTTATAACTTCATGTAACAAACCATCACGACCTCCGTAGGTGTACGAGAAATCGATACCACCGCCGAACCTCCTGACAGACTTGCACAGTAGCCAAATGCGCTACCTCTATGCTACGAGGTGGATGATAATTCTTAATAACTAATTCAATAACAAACCATCACGCCATTTTCCCGTAGGTGTACAGGGGAAAATGGGATAGGAGAAAGGAAGGAAAGGGATAGGGAAGAAGGATGAATGAAGGATGTTCAAATGTTTAGGAGGAGAGAAATATTCATTTGACCTCCAGAGAATCGAACCGCGACCTCGTGCACAGTACCAAATGCGAAGATGCGCGGCTTCTACATCCAGGCACACTTGCATTAAACTTCTTTCAGCCGTTCTTTCATCACTCATTCGCTTCACATGACCAAACCATCGTAAAAGCCCTTTCTGAATTTTGTCGATAATGCTTGATACCGAAGTCTAAATACTGTAAAAAAAATGTTGCTTTAATTACGAATAAATTACTTAGATTTTCGTTCAAATAATTCGTAGTCGAATAGGTGAATCATTCGGCGTACTGATAAATTATTATGTAGAGACATAATCATTAATCTATTCTATCGTACCTACTGAGAACTTCTTTTTCTCAAATTTTATGTTCTTTATTCGCAAATTGCGGTCTTGGGAGTCTGAAGATCGCCAGTTCAAGAACCCACTCCGCCACGACTTGATTTCCATGTAGGTATTTTCAAGCACAAGCTATTTGGAATTAAAACGTGTATAAATATTGTAAGACTACACACCTTTTTTCTTTAATAAAAATACCGTAGTATCCGTTTAACAGTACAAAATTTAATTGAATTTGTAGGGCGGGATTGACATGAGAAGAAGAAGAATGAGTGTCTATGTAATTACAGGCGTTTGTAACTAAGAAAGTATTTTAATTGTAATGTTATTATGTTTTAAATTTTTATTTTTTTATATTATAACTTGCCTACTCCTAACTACATACTCGTATCTAACGGTATGCCAAATTCCTTCACCCGTGCACAATCGCGACAAATTAAACCGCTAGAATACCTACTGTCAGTCTTACGGTAGGTCGTTATACACCGTGTTACAAAACTCGATGTACAAGCGGGAAACCAGTGAATCTACATCACATTTGGAGTGGATTTTGTAGTAGATTTTTTAAAATTTAATTCATAGTTTTCGAGAAAATTGTTTTTTTTTTAATTATTTTCAAATATCATTTATTTAGTCAAAATTTTTCATAAAGCAAAATAAAAAATTGTATTTTAATAAGAATTCACGCAATTTTACCTAATCATCGGCACTTATGAAAGCTTTTATAAGAAGAAAATAAAAGTAATTCAATCTAGATTCAAGAGTCATATTACACATTCAACTCCAAATATGATGTAGATTCACCAGTTTTCGGGTTGTACTATGAGTTTTGTTACACCATGTATAAATCTGAGTAACTTTGTGAATGCTACATGCATAGGTCTAACTAATAATATGTCCGTTTATTAATTTTACAATTACTATTCCTGCTGAGATAACAGAGATGTTGTCTTGTAAAACAAACTAACAAACCATCGCACCATTTCTCCAAAGGGGTAGGCAGAGAGGATAGAACCCCACACCACTCTGTCCTGGCACACGCTCCAAATTCATCCATCTTCTTATGTAGGCATGCCGATTATTTCGACTTTTCGCATGACCAAGTATTTGTTGTACTTGATCATGCCATGTCTTACTCGGCCTTCCTCGGCTTCTATATCCAGACACACTCTGCATTCAATTTCAACTCTTTCGATCCTCTCCCCATTGTTTTAAAGGGGATAGTCGGGGTCAGACTTATTGCACATGATTTGTGTCTTTTTGGTATTTATGTTAATCCGTATTAACGGAGATACTCGTACCTACATTCTATTAAATAATTGTATTATGTTTTCAAATTCGTGACGGCCCAAACCCTATTATAAAACTGACTAGGTGGGAATTGAGTGTTTAATCCAAAGCGTAATCAAAATATAAATCTAATAGGCAAACGCGTTTATTTTAGGTGCCTTGGTCCTAGGAAAGTATTTGAATAATCGAATCACAGAACATAACAAATGGAGATGCTTTTTGTTCCTGACTTTGCTTAGGACCCACAACACAAAAAATGTTAATTTCTCCAGACAAGATTTAATGCTAAGGTAATTAACGATTCCATTCAAGAATTTGTAATATTAATTAATTAACTACGATTTAAGCATCATTCACATAATGTATCTATAATATTCAATACATAGGATTTTTTTACGCCAACAAATAGAGCCTTGTTTTTTATATGATAGAAATTAAAACGAGGCAGGGATTTAAAAAAATAATTATTTAGGAAACCAAAATCTCTATCTCATCCGCAAAAACGCACGCAAATTCGTAAACTCACTATCTAATCTAAACTTAAATTAATTATCGCACCAGCATTTAAAATCAACTTGAACTATTTTTAAAACCATCAAACCTTCATCCATTGTACTTGTGTGTATTGAAATCTTGTGATTCGTGTTTTTTGTGAAGTTATTTTGAAGTGAAGTGCAGCCCAGAAGATCTCCTTTCCCAGCCTTACCACAAAGACTTAAAATTTGTAACATTATCGTTATATATATTTGTAACCTTCATCTATTGTTATTGTGTGTACTGAAACCTTGTGCTCCGTTTTGTGTTTTGTTTTGTGAAGTTTAAAATCTCTACATAGTAAATTATAATCCCTCGTTAAATACCTACTTCGTTAGATAAATGCGCATATAATTATATGCATACTTTAAAACCTTTAGTTTTGTATTTTAGATACAAGGGTATAAGAACTAAATTCAGGTTTTGAATAATATAAGAGAGCTAGCGTAAGACGGCAGTAAAGTATTTTTTCTGTTAATTTTCTCAATAGCAATATAATAAATGCAGTGTCTAAATATCAGATTCTTTTTCCCGGGCTTAACATGGATCATACCTATCAAGTCGGGACATGGAAGCTACAAACTGTCAAACTGTATACTGAATGTTGAGTAAATATTATATTCAATTCCTAATTATATTCAATAATAAATGATAATTGAGATTATCACATAGTTCCAAGTTATTGTTACTCTTTTAGGTACGTATCATTAAGTTCATTTCATATAAAAAAACATTATTAATTAACTAATTCATTATTCCGTCTTTGTGGTATAGGTACCTAGCTATTTAATTTTATTAGGGACAGAACAAAATATTTCTGTAAAATGGTAAATTCTTGATTATGAAACAATTTTCTTCTACGATACTAAGAATGAAAAGGGGTTAAGATGAACATTGGTTATAATTTATTATTTCCCAAACCCGTTATAAAAACTCCCTTATTATAGTTTTGTGAGCTATATTTTTAAAAGATACAAAATTTTAAGTATAACTCAATCAAATAATGGCAATAGTCTATTTTGCACTAATCCCGCAATCGGCAAGCTCAGTTCAACAGAGCAAATCGTGTTTTAGGAATTCAAACAAGCACGAGTAATTAACGTGTTTATTCTCTTTGTGTTGGGCGATATTTGTGAAACAGTTCGCCATTGAGTGTACTGTACTGTTCGCTCTAGTACTTGTACCAACTGTACATGTACAGTACTCCGCTGATTGTTATCAGACTCACCTATATGTTGAACATATTGAGTTGCATCAGTCAAATTGAGAAATCTGGTATTTTTAATGTAAACTGAGTGTTGCAGTTCCGCCGTTGATTAAGACCGATAAAATGTACTTTAGTGTTAACAACGAAAATGGCAAACTTGAGACTAATCATTGATTTATTAATACACTTAGATATGAACTGAACCCAACTCCGCCATACGCGTGTTTAGTATTTCTTTAACCGCCGGCCGGGTCGGACGTCCAGAAAACAATCCAAAAGGCCTTCCTGTGTCGTGAAACCGTGTAAAAACGGTACGGGTAAAATTAACAAAAAAAAGAGTGAAATTTTGCAAATGTAAATGTTTTTTAAATTTGTTTACATAGCCTTAAATAATTCATATTCAAAGAAGTTTTCTTTCTAAATATTTGCGAACAGCGAGTCCACAAGAAAAAAAGGTCATTTTAGATGGATCATAAAATTCAAAAACGCTCCTCATAAAAAACGGGTTAGTATTGTATACAGCTACTGTAACCCTATATATAGCCCATACCTTTTGCGGTGTGTGGGTGGATGCTTGCCGGCAGTCAAAGAGCTCTGATAGGTTGACCCGTGTAAGTGTATTGGTAAGAATTGAAGGTGCGGAATCTTCGTGTCATTACTTTTCTAAATAATTTACTCTGCGAGGCAGATCTAGGTGTATTAATAAATCAATGAGATTAATTCACTGTGTAACAAAACTAGATGTACAAGCGGGAAATCAGTGAATATACATCATATTTGGAGTCGATTTTGTAGATTTTAAACATTTATTTGACCTATAGTTTTCGAGAAAATGAATTAAGAGGTTGATTTTTTTTTCGATTAAGTTTGGCCAATTGTTATCAAATATCATTTATTTCGTCAAATGAACACTATTCATAAAGAAAACAAAATTAAAACCCGCATTTTAATAATAATTCTGCATTGGTACCTACACCGAGTGCAGTGATTCTCAATCATTTTATTACATGAAGGTAAGATGATCAGTCCTACGCTTCAGTACCAATTGAAGGTATCACACATGAAATATTTATATGAAAATCACATGTAAATAAATATTTCATGTTGACTCCTACGGGGATCGAGCCCGCGACCTCATGCACGGTAGCCAAATGCGTTACCACTATGCTACGAGGCGGACTATCAACACTATCAATATTATACTAATTAATAATTTCACTAAGAAATCGTGAACTCAATCAATTGATTTAACTCGAAACAGCAATGAGAGTTTGAAGTTGTTAAAATGTAGCGCAAATATCTGTACGTTTGCCTAGCCTAAATTTTCTACAGTATTATCCATCTAAAATAATTTATTTTATCTAATGGACGCGGGACGGCAGAATTGCCGCATCTGTTAGCAGTCGGGGGTTAAACCGTTGCTCGCTGGAACCAGCGAAGACCGTTGCCGCTTGAACTTGACAGATCTTTTAAGTTTGAACAGAACACAATGGACTTTCTTATAGCCAGAAAGTGTCGTGAACTTGGCACAGAGTAGGTGCCGGAGTCAGTTCCTCTGAGAACCGATTTCTTGTTGCCGAATATTTCGTGAAATATTCCTTCGGATTTAGAGATAACAAATAACAATAAAAAATAGCTGTGCTACTGTTTGAATTTTGATATTGTTTATTGGTGGGATACATAAACAATTTTATCGTGTTTACTTGATAATTGCCTTTGAATATGAGTCTACTTAATTAATTTGCTTTATTTCATACTACAGGAGGGTAATGTAACAACACAGTTTAAAGTATTTGGTACTGAAGCGTAAGACTGACCATACTACCTTCATATATAATAAAATGATCAAGATACACTTGGTGTACCAACGCAGTGCCCTACAGGATAAGGGAAAGTAGCAGTAGTAGTAGTTAAACTATTTGAATACCTCACAGCACACTGGACAAAATCAAACATTTTTTAAAAATTATAGGCAGTAGGTACATCTTCCACAAAATATAAATACCAATACCTAGATAATATTGTCACTCAAAGCGAAAAATATTGTAATTTTTTTAAAAACGTTATATTCTACAAAATGATGTAGTTTAAAAAACACATTGAATTTTATTAACTGTTTTTATCATTACGGTAATAATGAAGCAGTTACGCCAAGCAGACAAAGAAATTAAAATAAAGTAATTTGAATTGTATTTTTTATTGACGTTACTTGGTGAAATTCCATGATTAAATTATTAATATACTTGGTACACTTCCACTTTTATTTATTTTGACCAGTTAGCCAAGTATTTTTTATTTAACTTATTTAGCCAAGTATTTTTTATTTAACTTTAATTAGTTATATATTAATATTTTAAAATAAAGTAGCTGGTATCAGTTATATTCTACATATTACAAATCCTGCTGTATTTTCGTTGATTTCTCCTTATTTGTTTATTTTTTATTTAAACCACCTCCACAGTTTAGGAGACCCATTAACAGAGGCCATCAACACCACAAACACCCAGGCTTGAGATAAAATAACTTCTGATTTCGGTGTTCTTAACAGGAATCGAACCCGGAACTCCTAATTTTCACTGTAAAAGTTAGAAAAGTGACCATTAAGAGAGTTTACATTGTTGACATTACAGACCTTTCGTGTACCTAGTTATTATATACGGAGCCTTCCGTGTAAGTAAAGGAATAATTAACAATGCTATCTTCCGGATGGCTGACAATTGCAAGTATAACAAAATGTTCTCATAATATTTGCGATTAAATCTCTTCCCATCGCGAATTAATTCGATTGTTTTCATTGTAAGGAAATTGTATTCACGCTAGTGAAACGCCATGACAGGAAACTCAAAATGGCAGGTTTGAATCATTATTATTTTGTGGTATTTTGCGAACACGCTTACTCATTCGGTTTTAATTTGTATTTTTGATTGATTTATGTATTTATTGGTCTTTTTGTGGTGCATTTATCAACATTGTTTAGTTGGTTACTCGTACTTTTAGTTACGTAATGTTCCATGTTTAGTTTCGCAGAGTCCTGAATTTTATTTTAAAAATCATAATCCAATGTGGTAAATTACGCCCATAAAGCAACTAAGTAATCACGAAAACAGCGCTATTAAAGTTTATTTATTTATTTAATAAATAAACAGTACTCGGTACATTTTACAACTAGTAGAAAAAGAATTAACAAAGTAATATAATGATATGTATGATAAAAAAAGCAAATAATAATAATACTGATACATCAATTACATTAAAATTACAATAAGTATGATAAATAAAAATTGCAGTTACAGAATTATTCAGTTGTCCGTAATTATTATGTTATTTACATAATAAAACGAATTTCTATTTTTTATGGAAAAATGACCAAGTTTTAACGTAAAATATACTACACAGAAATAAGTAGATACTAAAAAAGTAATTTGCATATTAAAGTTTCTTTTTCAAGAGTCGTGATGTTGTTCTTTGACCAATGAACATTTTGGTAGTAAGACGATCAGACCTTAACTATTCCTGATCCGTGTACTCGTATAATATGGTGATATGGCCGCTAGTTAGAGAAAGAAGACAATGAAGATGATACAATGCGGCAGTTTTCACTTTAGTTTTCATTTTCCGCACTACTGCGGTAGGAACCACACTGGAGTACAGAAGGGCTCATTATATTAGAATCAATGCTATTCTTGTAGGTATATTGAATTATTTTCATTGTTTTTTTAAGAACGTGATGTTTTCACCGCTACTAAGAATTTTAATTATATTTTGAGTGTTAATGATTATCAGATTACTTGATTATATAAATTAATATTTTTTCAAAATGTCTTTATAACATCAACATTTTGAATGTGTACAAATACTTATAGACAAATTACTGGATTATACTCATGCTGGGCTAATATCAAATGTTATTGATATCCCAACAGAGACAGAGAAACTCTGGAAACGAATGTGGATTATCTAGGCGTGTACAGGGCTTATGACCTGTTATTGGCTGGTCATCATCTGATAACCATGTAACACAAATTTCGTTCGGAAATTTTGTAATATGTCAAATGGCCACTTAACCCAGCCAATGATCAGTGACAGGTCCTAAGCCCTGTCAACGCCTAGATAATCTATATTTATTTCCAGTGTTTCTCTGTCTCTGTTGGGTTATCAATAATATTCTTTATTACATATTTAAATATGCACTTAATCAAAAGCGCAAAAATGAATTTTCTTTAATAATATAATCCAATTCTGTCATACGTCGTATCCATAATAACTACCCTATTTTGGTGAGTCAATGGCACTTATTTGCAGATTTTTGACGTGATAAATCGATGAACGCCGGCTGCACACACGAAAAAGCATGACTCATTGTCACGTTCCGCCTGAGCCGAGTGTGTGCAAGCGAGAGCGCGGAACAAGCGGTAGAGAGGCACGATCGTCCTAAGCGTTCGGTTTGTGACGCATCTATCTCTCTTCCACTCCATCGGCCGATGCGTCCGAGTAGAAGGGAGACAGCAGCAGCACACAAGAAGAAAAAAACAAAAAAAATGTTAATTTATGGAAAAAATTGTAATTTTCAATTAACTCCTGCTTTGTATTATACAAAATAATGATAATTCAGTAATAATAATTCAATTCAATTCATAAAAGTATGCTATGTTTCATCAATGTTTTCTTATGACGTTATCACGTAAAATTATCACCCGTAAACCGACTTTACAGACAACCAAAAGTTTTTTTTTTAATCTAAAATTACTATTTTACTATTTTTATAAGACATACAACTAAATCGATAAAAATTAGGAACTTTTAGCCGTAATATATATTATGTACATATTACATTACACGTTTTCGGGCTTTTTATACGAAGATACTTGCGATAATTGCGATTGTACCAGTGTTTTGCAATCACCTTGTATAAACCTACATCATTTCTTTAAAAACCTATATAAATAAAAAATGTAATTTATAAGCAAAAGTGTTTCTCAAGCAATTGCCAGATGTGTACCAGAACAATACTCACAGGTATACCTCACAGTACACAGTACCTATACAGTATTGTACAGGTTGGCTAATTGTGGGGCATAATAATCAGTAATTACTGGACTGATGAATGGACTCCATACATCAGTGGAGAGTAGCAGAAAGAAACAGCGTAATGAAATAATGAATAGATAGCTCAATCTTTCCTCAGCAAGGCGGCAAATGTCCGTCTTCTGACAGATACTATAGTATTTTATATTGATGTATTTTATTACTAACTCGTCCATTTCCTCACGCACCGAGATCTATTGGAAAATTTAGAATAGGGGAAGTCGGTGCACAATGGCATACCTACCGAATTTTCAGTATTAAAAATGTTTTTTTCTTCGTTTATTCAAAATGTTGAGGAAGGCCGAGAAAGACATGGCATGATCAAGTAGCACAAGTGCTTGAAAGTGGACATGTGAGAAGTCGGAATAATTTACGTGCGTGCATAAGAAGATGTATGAATGTGGATGAAGCTAGAGAAGTAGGCCAGGACAGAGTGTTGTGGCGTTTTATCTTCTCTGCCTACCCCTTCGGAGAAATGGCGTGATGGTTAGTTAGTTAATAAGTTTTTTCTCTTACATATTATGTTGTTTTCCTTTAATGGGGATTTCTTTATTGTAATCTTATAGTTAAAATAGTTACGAAAAAAAATGTACATAAATGATATTATTTATTTTATAATAAGCAGAAATTTTAAAATAATCCTCCTGATACAGGAAAAATAATCTACAGACTATTTCTATTAAACGTATTATTTCCATATAAAGAAAAAATATATTTTATCATGAAGAAAGTCTAAAAATATATTTATGAAAAAACAAAACGAGGTAAAGGATAATCCATATTTAATTAAATAATAAATATTGACCCCGTCGGGAATCTAACTCACGACCTCGTGCATGTTACCTCAACGCGCTAACCACTACATAACGAGGCGAACTAGGTTTACTAGTTAAGTTAAGTTTTCAAAAAAAATTGGTAAGTGTGCCATTATACACCGACTTCCCCTAATTGCTATTCAATATGACTACATCCCAGAACAATGACTAAAGTGTCACATATTCCACTTTAAGGGGCAGATAAAGACGTAGAGTACTGGACCATTGCGCAATACGTTACTAAAACGGCCGCTCTGTCATCTTCAACATTACACTGCCTACTCCTTAACGATGGTGCTTGGGAGAACTGAAGGTATTCAGAACGACCGACACAACAGCCGACTAATTACTGAAATGAAAAGTGAAAAAACCTGCCTCATTTTGCGACATTTTTCTGCGTAAAGACAAAAATATTTTTAACAACAAATGAAAATGTTGTAACCGAATCTGAATGTGCAAATACAATGTGAATGCAATGTATTTGAATTTTTTAAATGTGTAATGTTAGGGTAAGTAGGTTTTTTATTGTGTTTAAATTAATAACCTTATTTTTTACAGGAAAACTGGCTTCTTTAAGGACCCTGTGAATCTGCATAACCCCAAGCCGGTAAGCTTTATATAATTATAGACATGCTTCCCCTTGTTTGCAAATTTTTAGCTGGGTGTAAAGAATAGAACGAACATATTTTGTATAATATGTATAATAATGTAATAAGATACAAAGATATATCTTAATTTTATTTGGTAGAATATGAAAATAAATTATGATCGTATATACCTACATATAATAAATAATGTCTCTTTTCAGTTATTCAGCTTGAATATGTTGTCATGTTAAATTTTCTCTCTTTTGTTAAAAAACCGTTACAAATCTTAGAAATTTATAAAGGCGTACCTCCTAGTCAGTATTTAAGACGAAAATTCTAACACATTTGCTAAAAACCAGCGCAGCGTGTGGGAGTAAAGTTTTTGTGACGCAACGGTCATTTATTAAGCTGAATATTTTCTTTTCTAATGTCATTTTAAACTGTGCATTATTCTCCTTTATACCCGTACATAACGCAATTATCTGCGCCATAATTTTATTCTGCCGAGAGAAATGTCTTCACAGATTCACATACGATGGATAGTAAAAGTATTTTTGAGTAAAAGAAAGTTCCCAGCGATTTCATTGTGATCGTGTGATCGTAACTAGGTATAGCTCACATTAAACGCTGGGTATACAAAATTGCAAAGAAATTACCCAGCCTGTGATTATTTCGGAGAAAGGGATATAATATGTTTTTGTATTTTCGATTATTTTTATTGCTATTATATCATTACAAAATCAGGCATCACCAATAAATTGTACCCACAAACAAGTATGCCATGCGAAAACGCACAACAACAATAAATTTATACATTTATTTGATTGTTTAAAATGCCTAAAAAACTTATATGACTGATTTACCTATTTCGTACATTTAAGGGAGTTGTTACCGACGTTAACTGTTACCGACGGTAACTTTAAATACTTAACACGCACCCCGATATATTTGTACGTGAAGAAAAATACCGGTCCCGGCCGCCGCTTCACACTCCGACTCCAGGTTGTAAGGCTGGAGCCCCTGAGAGGAATTGAGGGGTGACTAGGTCAGCCGCCCACCCCAAGGGCGGGCGCTACCCGGCACGTGCGGTTGCAACTCGCCCCACTTCCCTCCACCCGCCCAACGGGGCCGGGAGGAGTGGTAGCGGGGAGAGGGCCACACACACACGTGCCACACCGCTCAACGCCTCCTCTGGCTACTGCCTCCCCTCACCCGCAACGACCAGGCTGCCCACAGCGCAGCACAACCTGGCCTGGAGGTTCCCACCGTGTAGCGCGGGTCGCCGATTGGCAAGACCGCGCCCCACAGTAGGCCGCTCCGCGGGTTCGGAGAGGGCGGAGCCCCCACCCAGGGATTCCGGCCTCGAGGCCGACCGAAGCCCGAGCAGTCAGGGCCGAAACCCTGAAGCAGGCCGCAGCCGACGTCGTCCGGATATCCCCAGGTAGTCCAGGAGAGAGCAGGAAGCAGGCTTGAGAACACTTGTAGAGAGAGGTAGGTGGCAGTAAAACGACTCGTATAAGCTTGGTATTGCTACTACTCAATTTTATTATGGAACGGGCGCCCTTATATAGTAATGAGCTACCCCGTTTTTGATTACAGCATTTTTTAATTGCTAAATTTACAAAAATATTTTTCATTTTTATCTAAGTACAAAGTTCAGAAATTATTTTTAAAAATACTGGGCAAAGTTCTCGCACTGAAACAAAAACAGGGGGGCGGAGCCCCCCGCCCCGCGCACCGGTGGCATGTCTCCAGCAGGATCGCCCCCCGGGGCGTCGGGGCAGGGTCCCCGGTAGTCCCCCGACAGCAAAGGCCTGAAAATTATACAGGTTAATTATTTATTGTTCTCAATCCCCAAAGTTCTCCGTCATAAATTTAACTAATTATCCTAGAGAGTGGTCTAGCCGATAGGTTATTTTTATTTTACATTACGGGTTCACATTTGGAACCAGGAAAATCGGAAAATCCGTTTTCTTTTCAAAAACTATAATAGGTGGGAGAATTTTCCAGAAGGGAAATCATCACCGTTCAGTGGTCCTATTCTTCTTCTATTCAACATAAAAAACCATCCTTTAATCGGCCTAAGGGTTCGCCCTCTACGTCAGCTAAATGATGCGGCCACCCGCGCGCGGGCGCAGGACAGAGTTAATCGCCGTCCAGCGCCCCCGGCGGGAGGGCGACTTTGGGAGGAAATGCCCCTAAGGGTCTCTGCCCCCCGTCCCGGAGTCAGGAGTGGATAGCGCCACCAAGCGCTGCCCGGGGCGGGCAGGAAGAGTACGAGAATGAGGGATTTACCCCTCCACCGAGTTGTGGGTGAAGCCTTCACAAACGGCGAGGAAACAAAACATAAAATTATAAAAAATAAATGCAAGTCTAATGATATTAAAGTGCGTAGAACAGAGCCCAGTTTCAAGAATTAACATTGACGGCCGAAGTAAGCACGAGCCTCCCACACATTCAGGACTAATTATTACGTTATATGAAACAGCTGATCCGATATAGCGGAATTACTCCGCGGAAAAATTAAAGTAGTCCCTCTCTCGTGTGTAGGTAACTCGCTCGTACCTGGCCGGCAAGGCGCGGGTAGGTGCGGGCCGCGGGGGAGCGGGCGGTATCTGAAACAGTTGGTAGGTATATTGTCAGCGTAAAATTATGTATCGGAATGCAAAGGAATTTCCTTATCAGTGATAACAGCTGATTTGGATATCACCGACATCGTCGAGCGGTTTTGTATGAGAAATATTATATGGAAAAATATTATTTTTTTAAAATTGAATGTTATTTTACGTGTGACGAGTCGGCAAGTCGACCGCACAGAGTATCACCGACATCGTCGATGATCTCACTATGGGAAAAAACATATGAAATTTAAAATTTAAAAATAAATCAGATTAATATGTGCACTGAGCCGAGACGTCCGCAACAGGAGTATTGCGCACAAAACAAGAAAATCGAGATATAGAAACTCATCGGCCATCTTCGCATAAGAAAAGAGATAGCCGATGAATTATTGTCTATATAGGTAAATAATATATTATGTGCATGTGAAAATATCAACCTTTTGCGCAGAAGCGATATTCTATTCATATTAGAATCATTATTATAATTATAATGGTTTGATGATAACTTTGATGATGGCGAAACTGCTACTGCTACTACCACTTTCCCTTATCCCCACCTAGTGGTGCATAAGGCACTGCATGGGTTCACCAAGTGCACTGAATCATGATAATTTATTTCATTAAGGCAAGATGATCAGTATGTCGCATCGGCGCCAATCCAAGGTATTACATATGAAATAAAAAAAAGAGAAAAAACATTAATTTCATTCATAATACAAAATGAAAACATATAGTATACACTATTCTATACATGTATAACTGCCACTTATTATCTTTTTTATTCATAGGTTATACACAAAACTCGTAGTAAAATCCGAAATCTGGTGAATCTACATCATATTTGGAGTTTAATGTGTAACGTGACTTTTGAATCTGAGCTTGAAAAAAAAATTTTCTTCTCATAAAAGCTTTGATTAGAACCGCAGATTAAGTAAAATTGCACAAATTAATATTAAAATGCAGTTTTTTATTTTGTTTTATTTATTGATAGCATTCATTTGACTTAATACATGATATTTGATAACAATTTTCAAAAAATTATCGAGAAAAAAAAATCAACTTCGTACTCAGTTTTATCGAAAACTATGGGTCAAATAAAAAAAAAAGTTCTGGGTTATTAAACAGGGTTATTTTTTAGTCAGTTAACAAAAAAAAACCCTGAATTCAGTATCGTTAATAGAACCCATTTCAAGACGGGACTGCGCGAGCGGCGTGCGCACCCCCACTGCGCGCACTCCTTCCCCTCGTCACACTTACCCTTATGCGCCGCGCATGAACTCAGATGACCAGCTGTGAATAGGGTGTGCGTAATTTGTAAAAATTGTAGGAATAAAAATAATAAATCGTAAAAAAAAAAGTACATGTTTTTTTATTGAAATGGGTTCTATTAACGATACTGCTGAATTCAGGTTTTTTTTTTTGTTAACTGACTAAAAAATAACCCTGTATCGACTCTAAATATGATGTAGATTCACTGGTTTCCCGCTTGTATATCGAATTTGGTTACACCATGTACATTATTTCCTCTCTAAATGAAATCATAAAGTTCTTGTTATTAACAGGTGAAACAGTTATGTCAGATCGGGTAGTCGTATACAATAAACCGTCCATCTACCGTCATCACTGAAGGCAGTACCTTCTACACAGTTTACCGGTTGCCGTCTTGATGTAATAAATTGGCTCATTTTGCTCTCATTCTTCGAACTAAACTATACTACAAGTATATCAACCTGCTATACAGAAGTGGTTGTTAACTTTATCGGAAAAAAGTTATGTAATTTTTTTTATTATCATACTTAGCCTCCCGGGCAACCGGGATCATACGTCATCCAACTACTTGAGAAAAATCTTTATTTTATTTAATGTTTCGAAATATAAGAATATCGACCGACAGCTTACTATATTTAGCTTTATTTTAACATTTCATTGATTTTACAGAAGGCAAAGAAAATAATTTGCAAACAACTCAACATTTACTTTTTTAATTGCCTATATTATGCTGAATATTAAAAGTGCATATTACCCATGTGAATTCCTTTTCTCTTTATAAACAACATTTTGAGTGTGTCCAAATACTTGTAGACAAAAACTGGATTTCACCCATTACGGGCTAATAATTACAATTCGACATCTCAACAGAGACGAGAAATTTGGAAGGGAATATGGATATCTAGGCGTTTACATGGCTTATGACCTGTCATTGGCTGGGTCAAGTGGCCACTTGATGTATTACAACATTCCCAATTTCACCTAGTATTTGATATCCATATCTGCCAATATACAGTAAAATGGCGCGACGCTTCACATGTGAACACTCTCTGTTATCCATTGAGAAAATTGCTAAGCATTTTTAGCAGAAACCTTTATGACTGCAAGTGAGATTCTTACCGAATTATATCACCTACTAGGAAACGCCTGAAGATGAATCTTCAATTTGTTATGCTTATAACTTGTTATAATTCTGAAAAAGCTTAATTATATTATAAAATTAGTTTGATTAAAATGTTTGTAAAGAAATAGAAATTTAAATAAAGAATATGGTTTTTAGCATTAAAATATATCATATTTGATACATTGGACTGTTACTGAAGCGAAAGACTAAACATATCACCTTCCTACAACTACCATTTTCTCTTATCCACGCCCAATGATGCACAGGGCACTACCAATAATACACCAAGTTCAGTGAATCTTCATAAACTGTTACATGAATGCAGGATTATCAATTTTAAGTATCACAATGAAATATGATTACATTACGGTTCTAATAAATAAATAAAGTTGTACATCCCTGCTCTTTACACCCTGCCCGCATTTGGTACGGCTACAGTAGATGAGTAGAGCCACTTTACGTTAGGTTGTTTTCTCACCATCTAGCTTTTTCCTGAGATAGCCTCTTCCGCATTCTTGTATCAAGCAAGGCTGAGAAGTAAGGCATAAAAAGGATTATAAAAACGGCTTTATTATTGAAAACCTAAGTTAAAAACTTTGCATTATACAAGGTGTAACAAAACTTGATGTACAAGCGGGAAACCAGTGAGTGTACATAATATTTGGAGTCGATTTTGTAGAGTAAGTTTTTTTTTTTTACCCATAATTTTCGAGAAAATTAAGTACCAAGTTGATTTTTTTTTCAATACATTTTTGCTAATTGCTATCAAATATCATGTATTTATACAAATTAATACTATCCATAAATAAAACAAGATCAAAAACAGAATTTTAATATGAATTTGTGTATTTTGACTTAATTTACTGTACTAATGAAAGCTTTTATGAGAAGAAAAAAAATATTTTTTCAAACTCACGTTACACATTCGACTCCAAATATGATGTAGATTCACAAGTTTACGGGTTGTACTACGAGTTTTGTTACTCCATGTATTTCTTACACCAATATAATTACTGTGGTAACTGTCAATACATTAAAAAAACGACGTTTCAAAGACAAACTACATATTTAATTTATTAGTGTCAATTATTCTAATTGAACCGGGTTGTCTTATTTAAAAAAAAAAAAGAAAGAAATTGAAATTAAAATATTTCAGTATACTCAGTGTAACTTCAGTGTAGTATGATATCATAGGAAATCAAATGTTTCATTTTTTTTAAAGTGATTTGAATGAAAAAATGGATTATTTTATTTACGAATCTTAATTAACGGAAAGTTGGTAATAAATACTTTTAGTAATTATAAGATAAATTATTTATAATCAAATGATGTTCTGCTACGAATAATAAATTTGTTAGGCTATTTGACTAACGTGAACTTCAAGTTGCTTTACCGTTAAGTTCGATTTAAGCACGTTAGTCGAATAGTTTAAAAAAATATTAAAATTATCACGATATCTACCTATCACAATTTTAATTATCGCGTTTGGACATAAATCAATGCTTTGTCATGTTGAAGTTCGTTAGTTTCCACTATGTTGAATCTCAGCTCCACGGCCACCGGCTCTACCTTCATTCCAGGAGTCAGATTCCATAGATTTTGTGTCAATTAACGTCCGTTTCCTTACTTCCTCTAACGCTTGGCTGGTTATTGTAATATAACCTGAGTACAGAGTCGAGTTAGGTACTTACATTGTGGGCAATCTTATAGATAAATGAAAAAAGCCAAGGAGAAAAATATAAACGAAAAATCATGTGAACCAATTATGCATATTGAATTTCCTAAATCAATTGGATTAAAGCTTTTGAAATTTAAGCAGGCGTTTATTGCTATTTCTTCATTGTCTTTCACTTATGTTTAAAGAAAACTATTTTTTGATGTGAAAAACCTATCAATAATAAAATTCGTTACTATTAGTGCTTCTGTCCATAATCCGCACTTAATGATGCACAGGGCATTGCATCGTTACACCGAGTGCAGTATAGATAACTTGATTTTTTATGAAGGCAAGGTGATCAATCTTATGCTTCAGAGCCAACCCGGGGTATTTATCACATGCAATATTTTCCGCGCATGTAAGAGCATGTCGTGATTCCAGCGTTAGCTTTTACGCTTCGGAACATAATTTTTTTTTCCAAATCTACCTATTTGGTAATTATAAAGCCTCTCTTTCTACGGAATATATGATATATGACAGAAAAGAGAGAGGTAATTTTTTTTTCCGAAACCGTGGTTCGAAATTTAACCGTTACATATTTAAAATTAGTTTGACGGTTCTGCATACATTATTATATGGTAGGTAACGCCGTCAATTTATACGACATTCAAATCTTTTTTTATTATCAGGTAATTCCTCTGTCGTTATGATTCATTTTCCCTTGGTAAATTTAAGCGACCACCATCTCAGTTTATTTTCTCAACATATTTTTATTATTTGTAGTACCTACCTACAGCTTTCTTGCTACGGATATTGCCACATACTAATTACTAATTAAAACGCATTATTACCTCTAAAAATAATAGTTCACCTATTTTCGCCTGGATACGGCACTGAATCCAGTGTCTTTACTATAATATGATTACCCACGCGACCACTGCGCACTGCACTCTAGTGATAGTACGTAAGTGCCATAAGAATGCGTGGCGCTTATGCCATTTGCCCTGGGGCCCTATGCTGGACTGAAACAGAAATTCCAACCGTCCATGCGCTTTGTAGCTGCAAGACGAATTGGAGTCCAGTACTTCGCCTATATATAGATTTAATATCGTTTCTTGAATAATCGTTGTTCTCAGATCCTTTGTTGATAAGTTGGGACTGGGATTAATTAAGAATATTGAATGTACAGCGCCCTTGAGGTTATTTCTCACAAAAATGGCGCTCAATAAATTCTTCTTCTTCTTTCTTCTTTTTCCACGTTCGCTCCTATGTGTAGCATGTGGACATCACTAGATCCCTCCAGGAGACCCTGTTACCAGCCAGCTCTCTCGCCTCCTCCATTAGCTCCGCCGAATACAGCCGTAGGATGGTCATCGACGGTCTGCCAGGACGGCGGGATCCTGCAGGCGTAAAGAAGAGGCAGCTCGGGTTCATCATTATTATTAATGTCGTATGCGAATGGCGAGTGATTTTGACGGACAGAGTCCATTATAAACATTATAGATACACGAAATTTTTACAAAGAAAAAAAAATTGCAAGGACAGAAATAAACAGCAAAGACAAAGAATAGATATTTTAAATTAAGTAAAATGCATAAGCTAACTATACAGATTCTTCAGCTGATTTATAAAGAAAGACATCCTTACACCAAAATAATCAAGATCTTGATGATCGTTCACCCGCCTGATCATTCTGGGTAAAGGTGCCTGTGCGCCATAATTGGTCCTGTGATGACCGAGGAACAGCATTTCATTATTTCTTAGTCTACGGGTGGGAACGTTAAAAAGAAATCTTTTCCAAAATTTCAGGGGCATCAATGAGACAGTTCATAATTTTATACATGCAGATTATATCCGCAATGCATCTGCGTTTTTCAAGACTTGATAAGCTTAAAAACTTCTCCATATCAGAAATATGAATAGTCTCCTCTTTCCAGTCCCATCTTCCATGCAATTTTTCTTCTAAAACGATGTTGAACTGATTCAAGGCGCTTGATATGAACAGCTTCTTTTCACAGAAAGTTTTGGTTGACATGACCAAAGTGACCCGCGGCCGACCCTCCATACAAGCGCAGTCCTCGATTTTCTTCCTAGAATTTTCACTCGTTTGAGGTATTAACTAGAAAAGTGTTTGTATTGTCTTATTATTTTTTGGTACTTTATTTCTTAAATGAGATAAAAACAAATCCGAATAAAAATAATTGTTTTGTGGGAACAGTGCGAAAATGTATCTTTAATTATTTATCTTTTTATCACACAGTAACGGATCAAACATAGTTTTTAATATACTTATACAAACCTCTCATGTATGGTAAATGTTCACAATATGGCCTAGTCTAATATTATAAATAGGTAAAGCGCTATCCCGGGCCGGACAGTTTGATGGCAGGACTGTGGAGTCAGTAATAGCAGTCCTTGACCCCGTATCAGCTGGAAATATGGTCAGCGCGGCCGCCCTTTGTAAACCTTGTTAATGCACGTGAAACTATACCAATCCGACCTAATCTAATATACGACGTTTTTCCGGGCCGGAGGGTTTGATGGCAGGACTGTGACGTTAGTAATATTAGTCCTTGACCCCGTGTCAGCTTCTGGTAATATGGCCCAACGCGGCCACCTGTAGACTTTGTAAATGCACTGGAGATGATTACAATATGGCCCCATATCGTCATTAAACTTCGATGAATATACGATGTTGTCAGGTGCCGAACAGTTTGATAGCGGGTGGGGTTTTGACGTATGTAATGGCAGTCCTTGACCCCCGTGTCAGCTGGTAATATGGCCCAACACGGCCACCTTAAAACATTGTAAATGCACTGGAGATTATTACAATATGGCCTATATTACAAAGTCATCAGACTACGATTAATATACGATGTTGTCCAGGTCGAACAGTTTGATAGCGGGTGTGACGTCTGTAATGGCAGTCCTTGACCCCCGTCGTCAGCTGGTAATATGGTCCACCGCGGCCGGCCGGCCTTGTAATCTCCTTAGTAATGGTTTCGTGCACACGAAGAACGGACTTGGATCTTGGCGGAAGAAATTATTGCCCTGGTACACGGCATTTGTGAATCTCCTGTATTTTGTTCAATACTTCCTGTAAAATGCAGTGGTTTAATAGCTGGTAAATGTGTAGATAGATAGTGCGAATATTGTAAATAAAAATTATATTAATTTAATGTGAAAAAAATTTCAATATTTTTTTGATTAAAAATTCCATTTAAAAAATTAACCTTTACAATTATATGTAGAATATTATTTATTAGAATCTCAAATTCCTTGGAAAAAAAAAAAAAACCCTATTGATTTTTAGAAAATTCCCCAGTATTCTCGATTTATCTACCTATGTTACCCACATCGAGGGATAGGGAAACCATTAATAACCAGGGTCTGATTAATATTATTCATAATATACACCCTTCTGTGTCCATTTATTTATTTAATCTACCTAATACCTACATTCAACCCCACTGTGTCCAAAAAACTTTAGTCCCTTGGATGGTTGTTTTTATGTTGTCATTAGTATGTATACCTACGGAACATCAAAGTAGATCGATTTAAATTCTTTTGGTATAATCGATTTTTGGCTATAGATAATGACCCATTTCTCCTATATATTATGCATTACGCCCCACTGAGGTGTTGTCAGGGGGCCATGGAACGCCCCTCGCCCTCCGCCCCGTAATTAACTAAAGGGACCTCGTAAATTATATAGGCCAAGATTTTAAAGTAACACCCTAACTAATCATCAATGTTTAACGGTATAGGAATTTGAAACAGATTTTTTTTGTCATAGTTTTAATTTTTTTAAATTAATAATTTGTTAACTATTTACTGTGTTAGTTATTTCTAAAACCATAAGTATTTTAATAGAAAAATTCCTTAGTCCTCCGAGTATTTTTAAGAATAATGGTTTGAAAGCATTTCGAAACTAAGTTTTCGGATGAAGCTGACAGGATTTTCTTTTCTCTGTTTTTTAAATACTCCATTAAATTTAGCGGATACCTACGCAACGAGGAATTGGCCTAGAATAACAGGTTTCCTGGGAATCACTCGAAAATATTTTTTTCTTACTAAAAGTGACCTAAAAACTCAAAATGACGTAAAACAATAACGTGATAGAGATTCCAATGTGTAATACTTAGGTACCTAAAGATTTCTTTTTCAAGTTCCCTCCTTGACTTATTTAAATTTCGAATAATCACATTAGTTCTCGCATTTAAGTACAGGGCAGAGATAAAAGTACGGTCTAAGTAAAGGGCAGAGATAAAAATAGGCTATCGAGTTTGTAACCTGTCAGGTCCTAAGTCAGGGGAAGATCTACCTCCTGGCGCACTATTTTCCCGCACTTTGTTTTAATTTTATTACAATTTTACTAGTATATGATTTTGGGAGATTTATGGGCGATCCGTGCACACATTACACGGACTTAAATGTATGTTATATAAAATCGAGAAATAAATTTAGGCTACCCTCGTCACGCGAGCTTTAAGTCCATCCTCTTTATCGCTCCCCATTAATTTTACATACTTTTTAATATCTTAGATGTTCCTTAAATCGGATAAAAGTTCAATGACACCTACATATTTATTACCTATGTATATTAAGGCATTCATTCTTAAAGACAATATTTTTTATGTAAGTCATGTTGAAAAATACAAATAATTAATTTAAACTAATAATGCCTCTAGCACAAGACAAGAGAGAAAAGTTAAACGTAAGACTATCAAATGAGAAAACAATGTCTTGAAATTGATTGAACAGATGCAGATGCTTTGAATTATATTTTGTTTTCAAGCAAAATTGAACAATCCAAAAACATTCTTATTTTTAGTCAGGCCCGCGTCCATCAGCTCCGCCTAGTAGATCCGTAATATGGTCATCGACGGTCTACCAGGACGGCGGGATCCTGCAGGCGTAAAGAAGAGACAGCTCGGGTTCAGACTCTCCCGAGGCGTCCGGAGTACATGCCCAAGCCAGGTCCACCGCCGCTTATTGGAGGTTGCTGCGTCCGTTCGCGAACTTCAGCGTTGGTTATGAAGTCAAACCACTTAATGCCTAGTATCCTTCTCAGACACTGACTTGTTATCAAAACTCAACAAGCGAGCATTCTGAGCTTTTATAAGGTTCTAGGAGCACCGGCACATTACAAGAATCGGCATTTGGTTTTAAACAATAATTGAACTTAAGTTTTCAAAATAAATAATGATGACATTTCATTGTATTTGCATCTGTGCTAATCAATATATACTGCACATGATGTAGGAACCAATGCATTGCCCTATGCAACATTAGGTATGGATAACGGAAAGGAAGAATATTATATAAAATATGTTTATAATGAATGTATCATGAAAAAAATTGAAATATAAATCGATACAGACAGATAAATTAACTAAGAAATAAAATAGGGCCTTAATTAAAAAACGCTTAATCAAGTATTATTTTAAACCTCTTTTGTACAAGCTACTTTATATGATTTTTTACAAGTGTTAATAAATGAATAATAATGTATCGACATGGACGTAATTATTTTTAATGAAGATTATCTCACAGAGAAGAAATAGAGTATTCCTTTGTCGTTTGTAATCTGTAATCATACGTAATTTGTTCCTTTACAATTTTTACGGCGGACAATAACGAACACCATCAGAGTAATGTCAGCAAGTCAAATATAAACACAGTAGTCCACATATTAAATGTAAACACAACATAATATACTATATGTGATTCGAAATCATTTATTCGTAATCATGTTTAAATGGGTTGGTGTTTTTTTACTTATAAAGGATTCTAGATATAATTTTTAGCTCATGAATAAGAAACTTACAAAACATTAGGAACACCAAGAAAAAAAAAAGCGTAATTTTCGTAATTTGTTTGAAAATGCTGTTTTAAAGGAAAGCAGTAATTTCGAATATTATATTGAATAGCATTATTAAACACATTATTTCTTCTTAGTCGAATAAATCATTTGGCGTCTGATAATTATTATTGACACCAAATAACTCCTCAGCTATGATTAATTTTTATTTATGATATCTCAACAGAGATGAAGAAGCTTTTTCAGGAATGTGGATATTCAAGCGTTTTCAGGCTATAACCTGTCATTATCATTGGTTGTGTTTAGTGGCACAATTTCTTGAATTTGAGGATCTTCATTCGTCATTATCGGAATCCTTTTTGGCAGTATTTTGGATAAATTAGTTTAAGAAAATTTGCTTTTTTTCTGTGTAGGATTGAATCCCATTTTAAGACGACATGCTTTTTAATTTTCAACTCAGTTATTTACGACTATTTGAAAGTAGTTTGAAGATATTTTTTTCTGTTTTAAAAAATAGGTTTTTAAAAAAAAAATGTAATTATTTACAACATTTTTGGTGATATGTGGGTTATCACGTTTACACCTGGGATTTAAGATAGCCGAATGGGTAATGGGTTTTAATGGGATGGACAATGGACATTCTTGGTAAAGAGGGTACTTCTTGTACTAACATTTCTGTATACCAACATAACAACTACATAGAACCAATATTCTTAATCAAAGCGAGCCTCTTTCTACCAAGTCTTAATCAATTTGTTTTTATTCCTTAATCATCATCTCTAGGGGTCCATAGAAAATTAATAACATCCAAAGGTTTAATTTAATTACTTGAGATTGAACTGAGATATACGAAAAGTGATAAATTTTCTATTACGTTTGATTCTTTTTGTAAAAATAATGATAATGACTAATCGATGCTTTTGATATTTTGATATTCATTTGTTTTTGTTAGTCTTTATTTTTATTATTATTTTATTTTAATAAATATAGGAATATTGTTTACAGTACTAATAAGTATAGGAGTGATCACAGAGAACAAGAATCGGATTTATCATTCCTTTTAATTTATTCATAGACTTAAGGCTTTCGAGATATGCTGTTACATTAGAATATTGGAATCTCCTGAAGAGACCACATCATGAATGACGAGGCTCTCAGAAGAATCAGCCACATTATGCGACATAAAGTGCACTTTACATGGGTCAAAAAACTTTTCAGAATCAATATTTCGTAGTAATTTTTTCCTTTTGTCTTTTGTCTTTCCTAAATTCTTTTTTGACAAGATAACAGATTACGCAACTAAATAATTTTTTCTTCGTGTTCTTATATGGTTTATATCGACGGCGGAAAGGAAAAAGTTACCAAGCGACAGAATTTGTACAATTGAAAATGATTATGACGACATTATATTATCATGTCGCTTGATATAATTTTCCTTTGTGCATATTACGTCGCTTATTAACTTTATTCTTTCAACCGTCCATATGTATGTACATACTTTCATAATTATTATAAAAGTTAGAACCCTTAATTTTATTAAAGGCTCAAATTTAATTAAATTTTTTCAACTTTTTAAATATAGTACGCTTCAGTACCAGTCCAAATCCAGTCCATCTTACTTTCACGTAATAAAATGATCACGATATACTGAACTTAATGTACCGATGCAGTGCCCTATGCACCATTGGGTGCGGATAAAGGAAAGCAGTAGTATACAGTATACATAGTACAATAGAAAATTTCTCATCCGTCCAACTAATTGCAGCTAAATTTACTCACAAATTGATTTAAATGAAATTTCAACTGTATCGCAATTTAAAAAATATTCTTTATCTACCTTTTTAAAACTTGAAAGTCGACTTGTGGTATTCCTCTTGTGACTTTAAAACAGGCCTGGCCAACCCCCGGCCCGCGGTCATGTGTGATGATTTTTTACCTTGAAACCTCAGATTCGGATTCAGCACCCCAAAAACATACAGAATGGAGAAAATCAAAACTACCCCAGTTGCTCGATCACAGATCAGTACCGACTCGGTAATAAGCGACGTGATAACGACTTCTTACCCATGGATGTTTAACGTTTTCGCGATCACAGTTCAAACACGCGTTTTGATCGATTCATTTGTTTTTGTCGCGAGCCATTTCGAGATATATCTTTATCTTCATTCAAATTATAATTTAGGCAATAATGTTTTAAAGCAGTCCATAATAAAAATCCGACAAGCGCGAGATATACGTTTGACGTAATCGCGACATACGTAGATCGGCTCCGCTCATATCGTTTGTGAAGATCGCGGTTTCGGTATGTCAATGCTCAAAAATAAAAACAAACAGACGTTCGATAGTTATCGATATATAAATGAAATATAAGACATTTTTCAATATTATGCACGTGACATACGTAACAACAAATCTAATTTCTATTATTTTGTTTTTTCTTGCTTTATATATGAAAATGTGTGATACTTTGTTTTAATGAATTGAAAAATTTTCGCTAAAATGACGCGTAAGAAGTAAATAAAACAAAGAAATGACAACTGTCAAAGTCAGACCACAAAAAAAATAAATTGAAGCGAAAACAATTCGCTAAAATGACGCGTAAGAAGTAAATATTGAAAAAGAAATGACAACTGTCAAAGTCAGACCACCTCCAAACAACTAACACGGAAAAGTATCGATTACTTGTATCAAAACAAGTATCAGATACAAGCATCAGTGACTGTGGCGCCATTTTCTCTTAAGCGCCATTTTCTCTTAAAAATCAGCGTGACGCGGTTTCTCGACCAACTACCCACCCCAAAGTGTCTAACGGGCGCAAAGAAATACAAACTTCAATAATTTTAGGGCGTCAAAACAGACGTAAATCTGGAAAACCAGTTAAGGTGTGCAACTTCAAGTATTGAAATAGATTTAGAAAAATTTAGTAAGCGAAAAGAATTTCAAATCTCGCACTGAAAGGAGTTGATTTGAGTGGATTTGATTTATGTGTCTCAATTAAAAAATGTTTCATTGTTAAAATATCTTTTTAAGCGGAATGGGGAATTTTGTAGTTAATTACTACATAAAATAACCCATTTTTTGCAGGTCATGGTTCAACGCTCGTGTATTCTTTTCACATCTGGCTGTCGTCTTGTAGGGATTTTAAAAAATATATTTTTGTATGTAAATATGCCCTTGGGTAAATTTTAGGCCGTCAATGCGGCCCGGGTGCGATTTAGATTGGCCAGGCCTGCTTTAAAACGAACTTATTATAACTGTTTTATTGATTCAGCTTTTCTACCAGATACAGAGACACAAATAACGTTCTTCAATTCCTGGAAGTCTTAGAGCATTAAATTCATCACAGCAATAAAGTGTAATAAAGTGGTCGGGTGGATCCAAATTTATGTTCTGATTTGTCTCCATTCCGAAGCTGTATCGGATCATACCGGCCATAAAGTTACTTTATGGAGCCCCTTACATCCTGAGCACTTAGGTTCAGTAATATATCATTCCTGGAAGCCTGATCAAGCGTAACTGGAAATTGAACCATTCCCATTATCCACGGGTAAAGCCAAAGTCAAAATTACTCGATATAATGGAAGTTCAAAGTAACTTCAAAACCTTTCAAATTTTTACACACTTGTTGCTACTTTACAACTGGTTAAATGAATTAAGTAAAAAAACATCAATGACATCATAAATAATGTTTTTATTCCTGAGAGAACGAAAGTAAAAAATTAGTATCTACCTACATATTATATTTATTTAAATCTTAATGTTCAATTATTTGGATAGAATAAGACTGATCATCCTACCTTCACGTAATAAAATGATCAATATACACTTGTACTGATGCAGTGCCCTATGCACCATTGGGTGCGGATAAGGGAAAGTAGTAGTATAAGTGTACAAGGGCGGGATTATCGCTTTTAAGCAATATCTCGCTTGATAAGCATTATATTATTAACCCAGTGATAAGCATTATATTGTTAGCTATTATTGATATCCCAACAGAGACAGAGAAACTCTGGAAGTGAATGTGGATTATCTAGGCGTTTACAGGACTTATGACCTGTCATTGGCTGGGTTAAGTGGCCACTTGATGTACTACAACGTTTCCCATTACGCCCATCATCTGATAACCATAAAGGACAAATTATTGAAACAACTTTATAATATATTGAACTCGTCTCCGTCATTCCGCATTACAGAAATTTTCTATGCTGGTGTCATCTGTTAAGAAGATTGTTAAGCATTTTTTGGCAATCATATTTATTAGTGTAGGTAGTGTAGGTATTATATAAATATTTGCAAATTGTAAATAAAAACGTTTGTCAGTTTATTATTTTAATAATAATTAAATATCACACCATTACCTTGAAGGAGTATGCATAGAGGATAGACCGCCACACCACTCTGTCCTTTTCAAATGACCACTATAAAATTTTTGATGTAAGTACTTGATCATTGATCATGTCATGTCATTTTATTTTAATACTCTTATAATCCATCTAAACACTAATTTGTTTAATAAATCTACATAACTTATGTATGTATATTATTTTAAACTATTTTTTTCTAATCATCTTTCCTTTACGTAATAAATCACCAAGATTCACTGCACTTGGTGTACTAATGCAGTGCCTTATGCACCATCGGGTACGGGATAAGGGAGAGTAGTAGTAATAGTTTTTTTTAATGTCAAAAAATATTATATAATTTAAAAATGTAATCGCGATATTGATTTTTGTCATTTCACCAGGAATTGAACCTGGAACCTCCTTGGTGTTAGCCGTCAGTAACATAACAACCAACATGGAGTAAATCGCTGAACCTGGAATTGATTGAATTTCAATTAAATATTAGAGTCAAACCAACCATTGAATACCGTGGCTCAGGAGTCATTAATAGCGGGCATTACTGGGCTGTGAGTAATGTACAGGTAGAGTGTAATAAACGTTACGTACGTGACCGCAACGTGACGTAACGTGACCGTAACGTCCGTAACTAAACGTCCGTGACACGATCCTAACCGCTCAATTGACAGGGGTCCTACTATTATCATGTTATCCAAACTACGGAGCAGGGGCGGATCGAGGTTAGGGCGATTTGGGTGGAGCCCCATTAATATTGATGATATAACTTTTTATTTCAATCTACCAGTTACCGGTGAAATTATTAACTATTTTTTTATTTAATTATTTGTACATACACAAAGTTTAAATAATAATCAAATTTACAGTATTTGGATGCCTTAAGATGCGCGCGTTGGAGTGTCTTTTTATTTACATAAATATTTATTTTTCCTTTAAACAGTTGCCTTTAATTACATAAATTAGATCGCATAATTTAGATTAAAATCAAGGATACATAATTAAAAAACATGGCGTTTTTAATTTCGACTTTTTTACAACGGTTTATTTTACGTGTTTTCCTGAAATATAACAAAAAATGACTATTCGAATTTTGAGTGTGTCTAAATACTAGATTTTACCCATGGCGGACTTGCATCAAAATCTTATTGCATTGTATGTATTAATTTAGATAATTGTACAAAAATTAGAAGAATTAGTCCTAAATATTAATATTATTTGAGCTGCGTAGTTTTTTCATATATTTAATTGTCATAGTAAAATAAGCAGGTGCTAAATAATACTGAATAATAATAACAAAGAAAACATTGCTTGGCCAAAAATATATAGTTGGGGAATGAGTTCGTGGCGCTCGGAAGGAATGTGGCTAGTGCTGTTACTGCTACAATATTCTGAAAATCGATATCGATATAAATCGACAAGTACCTAGCTACATAAATGAAAATTTTGATAATGGGAATAGTAAAAAAGCTAAAATATTGAAACAACGCGTTTAACTTTTTTAAGGGATAGTTTACAATATCAATTATTGAAATTAAAACAAAGATAGTGTACAATAGGGATACTACACAATTGAAATTGAAGCAAGAAGTTTGTAATATTTTTGCTAAGTGAGTGTAGTATGTCGGTTTATGTGGTACACGTCGTCTGTACCACATAACACATCACTAAATATCCCCATGACCTTGGGGCGAGCGGGTAGAAGAGGAACGTGGCGGGGGATGCACCCTCCGCACACACTTCTTTCCCCGAAGGCCACGAACTTATTCCCCGACGCGACGGTACACGTATTACTTTTTTCTTTCCTAAGAAACAAAATTCGTGTTTTATCACACAATTTTTAAAAACATTTTGATTAGAACTGTTTATTGTAGGCCAATTTTAAAATGGGCCCTAAAAGCCTCAAACCTCAAACCCGACTCTGCTGCTGCGTCACCCGCTCGCTCTCTTTGTTCCCAGTTCCCATGGACAATGTGTACATAACCGTTATGTCAGATGAAAGGGTGTTTGATTGAGTATTGTGTTCCTGAAAACTTTACTCACGACAACTTAAAATACTTTTTGTTACTTCTCGTAATTGAAAAGTCTATTACAATAATCATTTTTTATAGAGGGTGAGATCTGAGATCCCCTGGACAAAAATGTCCATTACCAGACCGTGTCTAATCTAGATGTATGATATTACGCATCAAGAATCAAGATGTACGTTGGTACATAGGAACGGGTAATCATTACAAGTAGGTAAATCTAAAATTCTTAGGGCCTATAATAGATACATGCTTAATTTTTTCACTGATCTAATATTTGTTTTTTTTTGTCTTAACGAGATTACACGATCTAACCATTTAAAAATATCCTTCTGTTAACTTTAACACGCCTCGTCCTCGTACCAAAATGATAGCGCATTCGGCTACCATGCATGAGGTAAATATTTATTTACGTGTGATTTTAATATTAATATTAAATGCGTGATTCCTTGGATGGTTCTGAAGCATAAGACTGAACCTTCGTGTAATAAAATGATCAAGATACACTGCACTTGGTGTACCAATGCAGTGTACCCTAAACACCATTGGGTGCGAATAAGGGAAAGTAGTAAGAGTAACAGTAACTCTAACACCTTTAACTTTATTAAAAAAGGATAATTATGGTTAACTCAAGGTAACATTAATTCATTTTCGTAAAATGGCTTTACATTCCCATTCATATCGAATTGTACAATTTTCCGTTATCATTCGGTTCAGTGCAGAGCTGAGCAGTAAATCTCGCCTGGGTTAGTTCTTGTGCGAGTCTGATTAACAGTTTCAATATTTACAGTAACATCTCGCCTCAATACCCCCCCTAGTCCCGACTCCCGACTCTAGAGTCATCTTCAACACTGTTTACAGTATTTGCTGTCATTCTGCAGTCCAGCCATAGTTATAACAAAAATCAGTCGGTATGTTTTGATATTGATTATTTAAAAAAATGATACTAAATATACATTTAAGTTTTAATATACACCGTGTAACAAAACTCGATGTACAAGCGGAAAACCAGTGAATCTACATCATATTTGGAGTCGATTTTGTAGATTTTTAAATTTTTTTTGATGCATAGTTTTCGAGAAAATTTTTTTGCAAATTATTATCAAATATAATTTATTTAGTCAAATTAATACTATTCATAAAGAAAACAAAATAAAAAACCGTATTTTTCTTTAATTTGTAAAATTTTACTTAATTTGACTGATGAAAGCTTTTATGAAAAGAAATTTACATTCAAAAGTCATATTACACATTCTTCTCCAAATATGATGTAGATTCACCAATTTTCGGGTTGTACTACGATTTTCGTTACACCATGTATACTTAAATATTTCGATCTTGGGGCTGCTTTCAAATAGTCGGAAATAACGGTGCCAGAAAGCGGGAAACAAGTTGTGCCGAATTGGAATTCGAACCTAGAGATTCTAATCCGGAGTTCTCAAATCTACCACTAGACCGCAACCCGGCTCAATAACATTATTATAATTGTTTTGACAACCACAAAATGGCAAATATCTCACCAAGAGTGGTCAATTTAGCAAACGCGATAAAAATCATCACATACCTACCTACTACTTACCTATATTTTTTACCAAACCAACACAAACAATATGTACCGCATAACACAATGCAACACACTCGTATTATTTATTGTCTTTACCTACATATGACTTATTGTAGGTATATAATCTTGCTGTGCACGTAATTTGCACTATGTTTTATTTTTGTTCTTGTTTCTTACATTGTATTGATTCATTAGATAGGTATACTAACCTACTTCATGTAGGTATTATTATAATATCAACGTATAATTAATTCATTTTCCTAACGGTGTACCTATTTTTTATAGAGTATAGAATTTTAAAAATAAGAAACCAACGACAAAAGTTATCAAATATGAATTATACTCGTAGCAATAACTGTAAAGACGACTGAATTATCAATTAATTATACATAATGTATGGGTACTCCTTAATTGAGCGCGTTTTGCTATAATCCGTTCGTGTTTAAGTACCTACTGTGTAATAAAAATACCATAACACTACCAAAAGGTCTAAAATTCGGCTTAATTATTTCCTCTTCAAGCAATCGATTACAATAAACCTCAATCTTAGGGTCAAAACAGTTGACCTCACCAATGCAGGTATACTGTGCCTCGGCCGCTGGTCAAACAAGCCTCTATTGATAAGTCCATCTGACAGGTATTAGTCGGAACAACGGACAGAACTGACAGTCGGAACTGAACTTCATCTGAATGCTGATACATGGAAAAAAAATAATTATTCATTTGTAATTTGCCTGTACACCGAATTTCTGTGTATTAAGAATCTTCTTCTTCTTAAGATAGACCTAAGGGTCTATATTATTCTCATTCGGTGCTGCCTCTTGGGATATCGACTCCCAGCTGTCCCTCCATCTTTTTGCAGGTCGTCCAGGAAGTCGGCGGCCAGGTGGGTAGAGATGCATCACGGATTTCGCAATTCTACTATCGCCCATTCTCTCAACGTGTGCATGCCAGTTTCTTCTTTTTTCTCTTTCCCACCTGACAACATTCTGGACTTCGCAAGTTGCTCGAATTTGGGCGTTTCTAATCCTGTCTCTCAGAGTTTTCCCGGCGATACATATTAGAATTTTCATCTCCAAGACTCTCAGCATGAAATTGGTATTACGTGTGTCCGCTCTTGTTTCAATTCCATATGTCATTAAGGGGCGAACACAGGTTTTGTAAATGTTCACCTTACTATCTGTTCTCATGTATCTATTAGTTTTTCCAGATGTCATTTATCAGACATCCCGAGATGGCTGCGGCTCTATTTATTTGACCTCTATTTATTTGAATTCAGAATAATTCAACAAAAAACACAAAACCATCAGAGTGATTCGTTTGTAAATCGGATAAATTATTAACCGAGTTACAATAATTCTAAGCTTTGTAACAGATTTGTATGAAAAGCGATGGGTGACGTCACCCAAACATTAAATTATCATAGCCCGTAAGAAATATACTACTTCATGTGGAGCATGTGGACATCACTAGATCCCTCCAGGAGACCCTATCGTCATGCCAGCTCTCTCGCCTCCTCCCACGTCAGGCCCGCATCCATCAGATTCGCCAAGTTCATCCGTAAGATGGCCATCGACGGTCTAACAGGACGGCGGGATCCTGCAAGCGTAAAGAAGAGGCAGCTCGGGTTCAGGCTCTCCCGAGGCATCCGGAGTACACGCCCAATAAATATAAAAAGGATTAATATCATAAATATTAGAAGGATGGAAACGCCCAGCTTTTGGTACTTATTGACCAGCAGTGCGATCACCAACGTAGCGATAAATCTCAGTTTAAAAGGTAACCATAAATCAGTTATTGCAATGCCAAAATTGGTTTTAAAAACGCCCAGCTTTATGCACCATTAGGTAGGTACACATAAAAAAGTAAAATCGAATAATAATTTGTGGGCGGCGCACGTGCCTGAGGAAGCAGTAGCTCAGAGTCATCTTCGTCCATCCACTGGCGAAACTCGGTCAGGTTATCAGTCTGCCGATATACGATATATCGTGTGTGTACCGTGTACCGGCCAAACCCGTCCTCACTGGTGACCTACAAATTATTCCGTGGCGGGTTCCATCACGTTTGCGTAACCATTATCCAATGGCCGGGTCACACGCCGGATAATGGGTCACAGTCGTGAAAAATGCCGGTCCGTTTCGTAATGGCGATGGCTATCGGAGGTAACTGTATCCGCTGCTGTAGTGAGTTAATAGTGATGTACCTGCACTGCCGTCGTAAGGAAGAGTCACGTACCTACATTACTATGCTGGGGATTTTAAAATCTTTATTTTAATAGCATTTTTGACGAATAATTTACATCTTTAACTCTTTCGGGAGTGGCTCTTTTTAAAATCAGATAACTTCGTATAAAAATGTTTAATATTTTTTTAACTTACTTACTGAACGTACCTACTCCTCAATTAAAAAATGTATTTTCAACTCTCATCCACGCCCGCGTACCGATATATGCGAAATTATTATAAAAACTAGGTATAAACTGCGTAGCAATGATAAATTTTCTGAACGTGCCGTATATATATTACAAAGAAGTGCATTTGAATTGAAACTTCCTTAAAAATACATTCTGACATTTAGTTTTCAATAACAACGACTTTTAAAATTATCTTCTTCCGATTTAATCAACTATACAAAGATTTGAGTACTACACACAACATAATGTGTTTTTACTTTACTTTCCTACATCCGCACCCAATGCCAATGGTGCATAGGGCACTGCATCGGTATACCAAGTATAGTGATTCATGATCATTTTACCATTGAATGTATTTTTAACTGTGCAGAATTTTTTTATTGGTGATTTATGAATTTCGAGAATTTGTCATGTTTACCTACGTGATCCTTTCTTATGACAGCAGAGTACTGTACCCCGTACGTACTGCCAATGCCGCAGTAAAGGTAACTTCCCGTTATGCCTGCTAAACTCAAACTCTTCGGCCCAGATACGATTCGTGATCTTAATATACAGGGCGTTTTTGTTTAAAGTAGATTATTATGTAATGAAATTTACACCTTCAAACCATAATATAAAAACGCACGATCAATATTTATTAAATGATATCGTCGGTACAACGTCAAAACTTATTAAACCATTTTAATAATTCTCAAGAGCTCCTCTCACGTGTCTTAGCGACACTCGAATGACGAATGATTTGATTGGTTGGAATCTACCGAATTTCAGTAAAAGCTGGAACGCGCACCAAATGCTTATATCGCATCCCGTTATATACTAGGTTTTTCTATCAGCCTAGGATAATCCATATTTTAATGAGCATTCACAAACTTAGGTAAACGTCAAACCTGTCACGCAATTCTCTTTGGTTATCACGCCGCTAGCGCTATCCACGTAAATATGCCATTTTCGGTATTCTGTTTCGATAAAGTTATCGATCAACTTAGAGTAGCATATTAAAGCCTTATTTTTAAAGATTTATGGCCTCTAAGTAGAATGTAATAGCTTGTAAGATGCAAACGAGTTGAAAGATGATATGTACCTGAAAATATTATTTAGGTAACCAGCAAAAATGATGATTTTTATAATTACGTACTATCTAGCTTTTAAAGTACTTGATGTTGGACGTTCTATCATTAACGCATGCAAAATAAAACATCATGTGTGTGTGCGACAAGTAAACTCCATATAGTTAAGAGATCGCTGGATGCAGATAGAATTCACCTTCCATAGATATGCACAATATACATAAATGTAAACAGGTACTCCGGTACTTGCTAGTTACTGGTGCAAACAACGGGATATCGTGATCTATAAAAATATAATTATCCTTTCTGATTGCTTTCAATTCAATTTATAGTTGTTAATCTTAGTGCTTCTTAGTGGATCTAACAGATGAAGTTTTTATTATTTCTGAAAGCACTTGAAATTTAAAAAAGAAAAGCCTTGACAGCTTACCTTCTTTGTAAAGATGAAAGCTATATCGGATTTTTTAATTTTTTTTTTATTTTTTATTTTTTTTACTTACTTACTTCTCAAAACATGGGATGGACTTACAAAGTTTTGACAGTATGGCAACCAAATAATATTACGTATATGGCTCATCACGAATTTAGAAATATTTCTAAGTTAACGGGATATTTTTATTGCACAATGAATACTTTGATATTGGCTATTATTTGTTTATTTTCAAGTACAGTGGACCAGAAAATGATGTTGCACCTGTAGCTAATTGGATGCGTGACTAACAATAAACATATGAATATTAACCGCATGAAACTTATCAACAAAACGGTGGATCGGCGGTAGAAAAACGCATGAATTGAATGGTTTCTTAATGGTCAAGTACCCATCACTTGCCGTATCATTAAATCATTATTATCTTCGTATTACGTCGGCGAATTATTTTTCCATTAATTAATTACGATAGCACTCTACCGTAGAATTTGCTTATTATTTTTAGTCAGTAAAAAACCAATATAAATTTAAATTGATTTGATATATGTAGATATATATTTCAATTAAAAAACCTTCGGTTCGTTCTTTCCACAGACAAATATTTCAATGCTCATAATTTAATATTTATCGGAAGTACCCGAAAGTGGATATCAAGTTAAAATAACCCGGAGTTAATAAGTTGTATTATTGATATCCCAACAGAGACAGAGAAACTCTGAAAGTGAATGTGGGTTATCTAGGCGTTTACAGGGCTTAAGACCTGTCATTGGCTGGGTTAAGTACAACATTCTTGTACTACAACATTCCCCATTCAGCCCATCATCTGATAACCATGCATATGACAAATTTTTGGAACTGATATATATTGAACTCGTCTACGTCTCAGCTCAGTAGAGCCTTACCTACACTAATTAATTTGATTGCCAAAAAATGCTTAACAATCTTCTCAACAGATGACACCAGCACAGAAAATTTCGGTAATGCGGAACGACGCAGACGAGTTCAATATGTATCCGTTCCAAAAAATTGTCATTTATATAGTTATCAGATGATGGGCGGAATGGGGAATGTTTGTAGTACATCAAGTGGCCACTTAACCCAGCCAATGGCAAGTCATAAGCCCTGTAAACGCCTAGATAACCCACATTCACTTCCAGAGTTTCTCTGTCTCTGTTTGGATATCAATAATATCTGATATCAAGCCAGCACGGGTATAATCCAGTAATTTGTCTACAAGTATTTGTAGGTATACATTCAAAATGTTGTTAATAAGTTGTATTTTTGCCAAAATCATGTGTAGGTATTACAATATTCTATTTCCATATTTTGAGTTTTTTTTGGCGTAGTATATTTAATTTACAATTAAATACCAAAATACTAATTTATGTACTAGCCTACTTATAAAAGTTTGCCTTTTTTACTTTAATTTTTTTTTTTTGTCCGTCTTGATGTGGGTTCGATGTTGTCAAAATGAAGTGTTTATTCAATTGTGGTTTTTCATAATGCAAATAAAAATATGTCATCTGTGATACCTGCTTGAACTGGTTCTGAAGCGCAAGACTCATCATCTTGCCTTCGTGTAATAAATGAGTGAGATACACTGCACATTGGTATAAATAAATAATGCAAGTGCTCTATGATCTTCTATAAATACATTAGGTGCGGATAAGGGTAAAGAAGTAGTGTAGTATTTTCAAGAATTTTATATTAATTATTAATTTACAGTAAAGTGATAAAACTCATTAATTTCTTAGATGGGTATTCTAATATTAATAATTTATGTTATCTGTTTTCCATATTATGTTCAGACATGGAGCATGGTTGCTCACCATAAATAAGTAAATAGATCCTTTATTTGTTGAAACATTACAGGCGTGTTGAAAGAAACCACCATGCCATTAAAATCACATTAAACACCATAAATAAAGTATCGTCCTGCTATGTTCTATGTTCCCACCATAACGTCATATTACAAATTGTTTTAACCCTTTGAATCCTTGATGCGGAAACTTAAAAAAATTCAGCCAAACAAAACTTTAACCAGAAATAAAATACTTAGAACTACTAGAATAGGTATTATAGAGATTAATTTTTGATTAAATTGGCAGTACACAACGCAGTTCTGGTACCACCCTTCTGTATATGTAGTGAAACTGTGGTGTTGAAAAAGAAGGTATGAAAGTAACTGAATGCTGTGAAATGCATCGCCTGTGTGGTAAGACAATGTAATGAGTAGGTGTACAAATGTCGAAATTATAGCAGTAGGTGCAAGGCTGAGATAAGCATTAATCGACAAAATTAAGAAAGGGCTTTTACGATGGTTTTTGGTCAGTGTGGAGCGAATGAGTGATGAAAGAACGGCTAAAATGTAGTTTTAAATCAAGTGTGCCTGGATGTAAAGCCGCGGACGGCCGAGAAAGACATGGCATGACCAAGTTCGACAGGTACTTGAAAGTGGACATGTGAAAAGTCGGAATAATCTGCGTATTGTGCATGAGAAGATGATGATGAATGTAGAGAAGCAAAGGAAGTCTGTCATTATAGAGTGGTATTGGCGTTTTATCCTCTCCCTTGCTACCCCTACGCGGGGAAATGGACGATGATGGTAGTTAGTTTAGTAATATGTAGATAATTTTAAAAATAAAGGTGCCGGCGCATTGAGTAATCTTTAGTCGACAACTAATGCTGAAAACTGCGGAAACACAGGATAGACCATCTCATCAATCAGCCCAAAGACGACCTCCATTGTGCTCCGAAACGTCCTAAGACATTGGTTGCTAGAAGGTTTGTAAAGCCATTTTGGCCAAAATATGTTTTGGCTTTTACTACATGTGTTTCTAAAGGGGTCGATATTTTCTATGTCTTGAAAAACCACTATAACCTACCAACATTATTTCCATTTTATAAACCTGAATTTAGCAGTTAAAGTTAAAGTTACTAAACTTCTCATTTTGTAAACACGTCTGCGAAAAGATTATTTGATATAACTAACTTAACTAACCATCAGCCATTTCCCCGCAGGAGGTAGCAAAAGGGGATAGAGCGCCACACCATCTGTCTTGCATACTTCTCTTGCTTCCTCTACATTTCATACAACTTCTCAGACACGCACGTCGATTATTCCGGACTTCTTGTACATGCCCACTTTCAAGCACTTGTTTTAGTCTTGACGTGCCATGTCCTCCGCCTTCCTCGACTTCTACATCCAGGCACAGTCGCATCATATATTTATTTTAGCCGTTCTTTCATCAATACTTGTATTTAATTCCAAAACTTTCTTTCCCCCCCAAATATTCCATCCATTTCCTCTACATGACTGAACCAATCGAAACGACGCTTTTTAATTTTGTCGATAATTGTAAACCTCAGCCTTTCAGTCTGCTCTAATTTCAACCATTAGTGCACCTATCATACATAGTTTACTAACACATTCGCCTGAGAGATCGATATCAACTGCATCGAATCTACTTCAACCTAATTTTTTTTAACTCCATGATTCGCTTCCATACATAAGGGTTGGGTACCGAGAACTCCATTATGCACTGCCAATTTTAGCCTCTTTGATAAGCACTTTATAGATACTACCGACTTTACTATACTATACCCTCCCATCCTTCAATGTCCTTGACCATAAATTTTACAATCACTAGTGAACATGCTTACGCCAATATACAAATTCTTCCGCCTGTTCTCACATCAGAAGCTAATCGCATTTACTACAATCTTACAGTTAGTCATATCCAGGGAATTCGAAAAGGGTTAGACTTAACCACGAAGACAGGTGTCTAACCATGTAAGTACCTATGTAGCATGAATAAACATTCATTTATTAGACATGTTCAAGTGAAGAGCAGTACTTTCGTAAACACTCAATCCCCAGCCATGAAAGTGTATTTATCTACTAAAATAATGTACCTACCATCAAAATAAAAATATATGATAACAGTTTTGTATTTTGAAAAATCTTTTTTTGACGTGATAACGTCTAATAAATCGATGAACGCTGGCTGCACACACGAAAAAGCATGACTCATTGTCACGTTCCGCCTGAGCCGAGTGTGCAAGCGAGAGCGCGGAACAAGCGATAGAGAGGCACGATCGGCCTAAGCGTTCGGTTTGTGACGCATCTATCTCTGTTCCACTCTATCGGCCGATGCGTCCGAGTAGAAGGGAGACAGCAACAGCACACAAGCTACAAAGTGAAAGCGAAATTAACGAGAGCAAAAAAATGTTAATTTATTGAAAAAATTGTAATTTTCAATTAACTCCTGCTTTGTATTATACAAAATAATGATAATTCAATTCAATTCAATTCATAAAAGTATCAAATTTTTATCAATGTTTTCTTATGACTTTATCACGTAAAATTATCGTCCGTAAACCGACTTTACAGACAACCAAAAGTTGTTTTTATAATGCACATAAGTCAAATTTGTGCATTATAGATTTATTACAATAACGCTTTGAACTGATATGATATAATATTATGTTGTGTTGACAGTATTGGCCTACGGATTATAAGTTGTTGTTTGAATAAGTACCTAACTCAGATGTGATTCAATCATTTTATATTTGATAACTCAACAACACTCAAGCAAGCTATCTTCTTTTGTTGTATAATCCTATTAGACCTAAGTTGTAAAGCGCCCTTGAGATATTTCACAAAAACAGCGGTATATAAATTGGCTTAATTTATTATTATTATTATCAAATTTATACCAACAAGGTATTTTTGCGTGGGCACTATATTTTGCCAAATTGCCGATTTGGTCCTGATATCGGAAACAGTACTCTCGTTGGGAAATTAAAAAATACAGCGCCACACTAATAGCACATACCTTACAGTGTACAGTAGGGTGATGCTTAAAAGACCCAAAAATATTTTTTGTTTCTTTTCTCTTGGTTCACCCTCCCATTTTGTTCTACCTAATAAGAGAAACTTAAATTAATTTTTTGAAATTTTTTGAGAAAAATTTAAAGGTCGCTACCAAAGATTTAAAAATCTAACATTTTCCCAAAAAGTGATTATTTAAAAAAAATTGTATTTATCATAAAAAAATTTTTTTTTTTACATAATAAAAACTAAAATGAAGTTTTAAGGTCCATATATGTTACCCAAAGCTAATTTTGTATCATATATGTGTTACAATTTACTTTTGGGATGTGAACAAACAAGAGGAAAATTAGACAAAAAACACAGATTTTTACAAAATTTCTTTAACCGTCACAATTTTTTCAAAAACTTATTACAGAATTAATATAAGCTTTTATTAGTTTGTTTAGAGTCCTCAAAAAGATTTTGATGCACAATTAACACGTAAAAAACTCATTATGCAGACAGCAAAGTTGCTTTTTTGTAGTTCGGGAACTTTTGTCTGAAAGACTTCACAAGAAGCAAAATATACTGCTTCTGGTCTTCATCTAGGGGCAGTATTTTGTTGTACTCTTGGATTAAGGACACCCCCTCTCTCTCTGCTGTATCATTGACCACCTTAAATTTTTGTTACTATCTCCTTACTTTAAATATATATCTTGTCTTTGATCCAGTCTTCAACTTTTTTCTTGAGGAATTCGGAGCTTAATCCGGTAATAGAAAAGAATCGTTTGGTGTTACTAGTGACAAAATCTTCTAGATTTTTATTACCAATGTTTTCAATGTCTAAATTAATTATTTTCTGGCAAAAATCAGCTCCTTTTTTTCTTTAGAGCTTCCACACATTTTCTCCTTAGTTTCATTTCCCACTTTGTCGTCGAAAAATGATAAGGCGATAAGTTCCTATTGGTATATATCCGATAAATGGCCACATACTTTTATTTATTGCTTTTCTAGCTATGACAGGGTTTACATCCTCATACTTCTTTAAATCTTTGAGGAGTTCAAAGTCGTTTCTTGGGCTGAACAGAGCTTAGAACCAATACTTAATGTAGATTAAGACTGTAAAAATACAGATATCCGGCTAACCATTTTCCTCATGATTATTGTCCAACTTAATTTGTTTCTCGGAAACAAGAAATATTTTCAGAGAGTTAATAAAACATAGCCATCGTCCATCCACGTGAACTTTTAAATGACACGGGCCTTTTCAAGTTTTCGACCTGCCCAAAATACACAATGCTTTAGTTGGCAAGAGTTCCTTGTAATCCATCGTCTGGTCTGATATTCTGATCAAATGTGTTTTTAGAGCAAAATTGAATTAATGAAAAACTTATTCACATCTCTGAGCTGTTTCTATTCAATATATTATATTATCAATTTATCTAACGTTCGTATACACTTCTTTAATGACTTTAAAATGCCAGAGTTTTGTATCTTGAAATGTTTATTGAATACTCAGTTTAACTGGTCCAGTGGGACGGAAGTCCCAATTTACATTTTGAACAACGTATATCCAGAATAATTTCCTCTCAATAGTTGTATGCCTTCCAAAAAGCTTAAAGCCAGAGGAGCATTATCCTTATATCCATAGTTAAATTTTTCTATCTGCACAAGAAGAATACAAATCCCTTTTATCTGTAGACCCCGTAAAAAATAACGGTTTGAGTCGAACCTCATTACTCTTTACTTTATTGAGTAAAACCCACATGAAAGAGGGATGATGCAATATATTTCACAATCACAGACTTCAGCAGACTCAAGTTTTTGGAATGCAAGAAGCTGATCCACACCCCTTTGCCAGGAAACCTAAAACTGTAAGTCGGTCAACAACTTCAGGCCTGTGATATCTCCTAATAATCTTTTCGTCCCAGTGCACAGTTAATGGAACAGACAGTTTCAAATCTTTTTATATTTTCAGAACTCTACAGTTACTACTGTTTTGTCTACACTCTACTCTACTATATTCTAATGTCTACACATTTGGAGAGGGGAGGGGAGTTGGTCAAGAGTGAAGGGAGGGGTTGTGTGGTTATATTTTGAAAGCTTCCTGGCAATAATAAATAAAAGTGTATTAAGAGAGATAACGGTGTTTTTTTATTAATATTAAAAATTACTAAAATGAAATTAAAATTGAATTTTTTACGATTTTTTTTAAATGAAATTTAAAGCCTTGTAAGCGACCCCTAAAACTTAATGAAAATCCAACAAAATTTTGTTAGAACTCATTTTAACATATGCGAGATCAAAAATGGGAGGGTGAACCGTTAATTTTATAAACTTTCATTTTTAAGCCTCACCCCCTAGTGAACAGATAAAACACAACATAATATACTTCTAGTGTACGGCGTACACGCTTTCACGACGTGAGTCCTCCTGAAACTGAGCGTAGGTACTTTCGGAGAAGTAAAACATATTTCAACCATTTCAATTTCATACGGTTACGAGGCGTAAGACCGTGCTTCGTATCTTTGCTTGTATTACTTATACTGTGTTACTTTTAGTTATTTTTACTTTTCGGTATTTACTTTTCCTTCTTTCTCCGCAGCTGAAGGTGCATAGGACACTGCATAAGTTAATACGCATGGCTTATATAGTACCTATACCTTGATCATAGATTACATGAATACGAGTAGGTATATCGAGCACTACCTGTTGATTTAACATCATGAATTCGTAAGATCTTGTTAAAAAATAATCTAGAATTTTTAAATTTAAATAAAAAATTTAAGATTTTTATTTAAATATTTTTTATATTGTAGATTTTTATTTAAAGATAAAAATCCGCAAGAGTAACTGTACGCAAAAAGCATACAGTGTGATCCTAGAGCATAGCTTTACAAATCAAAATGCTGTAATCAGGGTAAAAATCAATAAGTTCGGTAAGATAAAATTTCATTTACGTCATGTGGATCTGACTTGGGACGAGGTGAGGACACTGGCGGCCGATCGCTTGGCTTGGAGACGATTTGTGGAATCCATTTACGTCTCCAAATAGTGAGGGGGGGGGCGGATATGGTCTGATGGATGATAATGGCATGACGGTCAGATCGGTAAATCTTTTGAATTCAATTACAATTTACGTATCTTTACAAAAAAAATATTTGATAAAGAGCATGAGTTTTCATTTATAATTCGTTTTTAAAATTAAACATATCTCTCTAGGTTTCTCTAGAATATTACACACAAGGGACTTAGACGTACCCGGAAATCTAAATCAAGGTGATCGGATTGTGAAGGAAATAAGACCGCATCCTTGAGATTTAGAAACTGGGGAGCGAGTGGAACGACTATTCAGAAGGCAAATGGCTGAGGCTGAGATTTTCTTGTGACAGAGGACAGAGAAAGACCAGAGACTGGGGGCTTTAAAATTAGTTTTTTTTTTTATTTTTATTATTTATTTTTTTATTTTTTTTTATAATTGCAATAGCAGAGGGCACAAGATATGAGATTGATATTTCAATCCCGCAAAAAAAAAAAAAGGGTAAAAAAAAAAGACAGAAATAAGAAACAAAAACAAACATAATAAGAATCAAAGCTTAAAAAAACTATAATTCCCAACACTAGGACGAAGAAAAAAAGGACCCACATGTCAACAAGCAGGCTATCACCCCCCACCCCCAATATCCCGACGGTGACAATGGGCAATCGGAAGTCGCTATCCTTCCAGTCTAAACGCCCTCCAACCAAAATCATACATATCTCCCGCAAAACAAGCCCCTTAGTCGGAGACAAGGACAAGCGCTGGAACCATGCCGTAGCTTACGAGATAAAAGTCGTCAAACCAAAACATAAGGTCCTTTAGCCTCGGTATCAATACACCCGTCAACCCCCGCCGCAGCACTCCACCCCCCCCCACCCCCCCCCAACCCACACCCCACCTTCCCCCCCACCCAAACCCCATCCCGAAAACACCCCGTCCCCCCGTCTGACCCCCACACCCCACCCCGCCCGCCCCCCACCCGCACTCCATCTCCCTCCCCGACCTTTATTGTACTGCTGGTTGTGATGTAATTGTTATGGGAGTCTTCTTTTATTTTGTAGGGGCGCGTGTGCTCTTCTCCAGAGTCCCTCCCCCCCGCGATGTTGAACTATACATAATTTCCATATATCAAACCAAACTCAACAAAAAATTAAAAATAAATGTAAAAAAAAGTTTTGCCAAAACCCAAAACAACAAAAAACTAAACTATATATCCTACTAAATAAAAACATCAAATATATTAAAAATGAGGCGATTGAAGATGCCAAAATCCCCCTCAACTCCCCCTCAAACAAAACCCCACCCACATTTCCTCAAAACAACAAACCAAATAAAAAAAAACCCCCCCAAAAAAACAAAACAAAAACCCCCCCTCGTCCCCACCCAACGCGGCACCCCAACCCCCCCCCACCTCCCGTGTTTTTGTTTCTATTTATGTATTTTTTTTTTATTGATTTCCTTTTTTATGTTTTGAGAATTCCTTTCTTTCCACCCCCTACAGGGATTTATATCAGTTATTTTTATTTTTGATTATATTAATCATTTGTTTTTTTTCTCCCACCAACCAGCCCGCCTCACCTCGCCACCTCAACAACACGAGCCCCCCACCCCCCCCGCCCAGCACAAACTCGCCCCCCCCCCCACGCCCCAATTTATTTCCACCAAAGAAAAAACCTAGAACACCCCCCCCCATCCCCCCCGCCTTTTAAAATTCCTCCTCCCCAACCCACACAAATTATTTGCCCCCACCCGCCCACGTACACAAAAGCGTAGGTGACAACCCCGGCTACGTAAGGCATTGAGTGAAGGCCAAAAACAGAGACAACGAGTCACAGAAATTTGAAATTAAACCACAAACCGCAAGATGCGGGCTAACGGGAGTACTTGACTCTCGAGCGAAAGGAGAGCCGTCCGCTAACGCTAGTCCAAACGTCCAAACGAAGCCACCTAACCCGCCGAGCAATAGCTACATTAATTGTAGCATTGAAGCCAGGCTGCAAAGGCCACCAAGTAAACCCCCATCTCACCCCCCCGCCACCCTCCCACCCCCCCCCCCACTCACGAAAAATTATTTCCCCCCCATTTTTATCCCGCCCCCCACCCCCTCAAACCATTGTTTACCGCAGCCCCCCCCCTCCCCCCCCCCTCACCCGCCCCCCCCCCCACCCCACACCCCCGGATCGATCCCATCGGTTTTACAATCACCCCCCGCAAATCCCCCTCCCCCCCACCCCGAATCCAACCCCCGCTCCCCCCACCCCCCCGTCTTTTCCGCTCTTTATTAGCCCCCGCGACCACAGCCCCCCCGCCCACCCCCCCCCAACCCTCCACGGCCCCCACCCCTACTACCCACTTTCCCCGTTTCTCACACCCCTACCCACCCCACCTCATATACCCCAAAACAAACCACCCCTAACAATCCACCACCCAACATTCACTGCAAAAAACACGCCCGCCTCGCATCAAAACAAACAGACCTTGTCTCCAAAGAAAAAAAAAACAGGAAAAAAAATATAGAACCCCTCAAACCCCGAAACCCTACAAACGACGCAATAAAAAGAACACAAAGCTCGTGTGTGTTTTTTCCATCCCGTTACATTTACCACCAATTAACACTATGATCGAGCTATCTCAAAACGAGGCTATCGACTACCAAATATAACTCTAGGCATCATGCCTTTCCTCACCTACACAATTACTTAAGTCGAATAACATGCTTATGACCAGTTTCCCCATGGGTCTGGATGTTTCAACTTGGCCAAAAACACTCTTGAAGTATTAACAACAAATCCCCATTTCACCGTAGTTATTTGATATCCATCAAATCTGCCAAAGTAAAATGCGCGACGCTTCACATGTGAACACTCTTGCCCAATCCATTGAGAACATTGCTAATCATTTTAGCAGAAACCATTTATGATTGCAAGTGAGATTCTGTTACGTCCGAATAACTCACCAACTAGCGAAACGCCTGAAGGATGAATCTTCAATTTGTTATGCTTTTATAACTTTTGAAATTGGAATGTTGTAATACAGATCAGTGGACCACTTAAACACCAGCCAAAACGGTCGTAGCGATAATGATGGGTTTGTAGATATCCATATTTCCTTAGAAATTTCTCGTCTATGTTGAGATGTCAAATTGTGACTAAATGCTTTATTATGTAAGTATTTACCATCATGCTACAAAAAAACAGTAAAATAATAAGAACACGCCATTTTGTGTAGTAGGATACATCATATTAGTGATTCAATAAAAGAATATCTCTTCCTTGATAAAATTAATTATATCATAAAAAATAATAACCTAATTTTGATATGACCTGTGAATTTGCAAAACTCTTTATCAGAAATCACCAAAGCGTAGTAATGAATAATTCATCATCTTTTATTGTGCATTTTCTAAAATACGATTTAGTGTAGTTTCATATTACTGATTTAATTATATTGCATCAAATGTACCAAGGCCTAAGTAAATTGCAAATTATTTTTTATTTAAAATCTAAGTTCACACTGAGAAAAATTACGTACTTAAAAAGGAAATGCTTTACGAATAGCCTAAAGGGTGACCTATAGAATAACTAACCGAGAATTCATGGTAAAATGTTAATATTTTATGAATTTATCACGTATTTAGATATTACATATTATTGATTAATATATTTTAAAATTAAACATTTTTCAATATTTTTTTTGTTGTTTATTTTTTCCAAATACAACATAAAATAATTTAATAAACGTAAAAAAACAAATACACATCGAAAAAACGTTAAGATTAATTTCAATGTGGGCCATCCAACCTTATGAAAAATATTATATTGATTTGTCAGTTATTCAATGACTGCTTTCTGATTTCAGTAAATACTGAATTCAGTAATTTAATTTTTGTAATAAAAATAAATAACTTACCTTTCTGGTGGACTAAAAATATTGACGCACCTGTTGAATGTACTTACAATTTGAATAAAAAAATATAACACTCCAAGATTAAGACTTCTACATAGGTAGCGTACCTATTATTCTTAGTTGCAATTTTAAAACAAATATTTTTTTAATATAATTATATGTTTGGAGTAAAAAAGTAGTTACAATAAAAAATAATATCTATAATCTGGCCGTGGTCACGAAGGTAACACCAACAACAGAAGAGTAAAAACAATAACAATCAGAAATTTCTTAAATTAAATTAAATTAAAATGTTTTAAATTACAATCTTGGGAAACAATATTTGGACGGGTGTTCGCAAAACGGAAACCGCCGCACAATCGGTGTACATTGTTGGCGATACAGCTTCCGGTAGATTTCTCGATAAGTATGGAAGGTTGCGTAAATAAAGTAATTAAGGCTGCCCCTAAGGCCAGCATTAGAGATTTTAGTGTTTTAAATGTGGGATTCCGGAGTTGCAGCCGCAAAGCCTCCAAAAAATACATGTATATATATAATATAAATATGTACTTTGAACTATTTCTTAGGAAAAAACCCAAACTAATTTATTCAAAATGTGTTTTTGCCTTTTTTTCAATTCTTTGGATTTCTAATGGTATCAATTAGTTGATAAAGAGCATCAAGGGAATTGACTAGATAGTTTTTATTTAATTTTATCTCACATTTTCCGTAAAAGTAAAATAAAACCCCCTTTTTGCGATCACATTTTGTATTCGTATTGGCGAGTTACTAAACTTGATCTCATGCATGAAGGGTACCTAAACCACGATGTTTTTGTTTTGTTTCAAGATGGCGGAAACCGCCATGGCTCCCAGGTGGTTTCCGCTGGTGCTGCTCCTCATCAGCGTGGAGATCCTGGGCTCGGAAAGTCAGCTGATCTTCCCAGACAGCGTGTCCAGGAAGCCGAGGAAGAATACGAATAAGATTACGGACATAGACACCACTTGCACCAGAGACTCTCTGGACATTACTGTGAAGATGGAGAGACCTTTCAAGGGAGTCATTTTCACCAAAGATTTCTCCAGAGAATGCCGATCACAAGGTAAAAATGAGAATAAAGTTAATTATCAAAAAACTATCATGCCATTTTTCCAAAGAGGTTAGGAATAAAGGATAAAACTCCACAGCAGTCTGTCCTAGCACACTTCGCTTTCTTCCTCCATATCGACGTGACGGTGGAATGGAAAAAGTTATCAAGCGACATAACACGTGCAAAGGAAAATGTTACCAAGCGACGTAATATTACTATGTTTTTTTTTTCTCCTTTCAAAGCTTTCATCAGTACTGTATATTAAGTAAAATTCTTATTAAAATTAAGTTGTTGCTTTTGTTTTTCTAATACATAGTATTAATTTGCTTTAAGAGATTACTTAATAAGAAATTTTAGAAAAAAAAAACAACTTCTTACTCTTTTTTCTCGAAAACTATGAGGCAAATAAAAAAACACTATTCTACAAAATCGACTCCAAATATGACGTAGATTCACTGGTTTTCCGCTTGTACATCGAGTTTTGCTTCACCATGTATATTAAGAATGCAAACAAATTTTTATCGTATAAAGTATTAACATGAATTAAATGTAAGGAAATAATTTTCCGTCTATGTATCATTTCTGAAAATTTATCTCTTGCAGGTAACCTGGACAACTCCGTATCTCTCCACCTGCCCCCCGCGGCGTGCGGCGTGCGAGTCAGCTCGCCGGGCTCAAACTCGAGCCAGGAGGAGGGCAGCCTGTTCTACGTCGTGGCGCTGGTGGTGCAGATGGACCCCTTCCTGCAGCAGTCGTCCGACCAGGAGCGCCAGGTCCGCTGCTGGCTGCGGCCCAAGGCCCTGCAGATCCGGAGCCCCGCCATAGAGGAGATGCTGGAGAGGAAGCTGAAGGAAATCGCTAAACCGAGGCAGAATAGCAGGTGATTTTACAATATTTTCTAGCAACCTTCAAGACTTACTGCATTGGTAGTACTAGTACTAATGCAGTGCCCTATGTACGTTTCGGTGTGGATAAGAGAGAGTAATAAGCAGTATATTAAAGCAACACAGAATCTATGGCTCATTTCTCTACCAAGACATCTCAAAATATATAGGGAGGGGATATAGTATGATGATGATGACGACTAATTCAATCGTTTCCAATTTATAGTGTAAACCCTGTTTTTATATTTTATCAGGCAAACATCCTAAGATTAACCTAAGATATCCATTAGTGTACAAGACATTGGTGTAAACATATGCTTGCGTTCGAAACATAAGTAGTACCTAACCATATCCTATAATATGTAACTGAATTTAGTAATATTTTTGGTCGAAAAAAGTGTACACAAATTAAATCAGCATATAGGTGATTTCAATCACCTTATAATGAAATCAGAGAAATCAAAAAAGTTTTTTGTTTTTATTTACACTACAGCTTCTACTTTAAAAAATCTATTTTCACCTTCGAACAATACTATTTCAATGATTATCACTCATACTATTATACTTTCGCATCATGATGCGAACAATTCTAAAGGACAATTGGTCTACCTTTCTCATATTTATAATCTTTTTATATTTAATTCCCAATTGTCCATTATTGTTCCTAAATAAAATAAAATAAGTAAATAGTAAATAATAGTGCAATGATGAATAAACACTTTAAATTAGTGCAATGCACCTACTTGCAGGCAACTGGAGGAACAAGTTATATCTGCATGAAGAATAAATCAATTTGATTGGAAAGTTGACAACCTTAGTAGATTAGTAGTTAGTATAAGTGGTTAAAAATTATAAAATAGTTTAATTATTTGTATAGTACCTACATTAAACATAATGCATAATATAATTTTATGCTTTTCAGATCTGGGAGAGTGGGAAGTGAATGGAAGGACATATCGGAGGAGCAGCAAGCATCCATTATGGAGAAGGCGAGAGCTTGGATGGAAATATTACCTTCTAATGGAAATGTTGAAGCTACTACTGTAGAAGTTGGAGAACCGACAATGCTAATTATCAAATCCACTCTACCGGGTAAATCAAACAACTGTTTTTGCAAAATACTGTTAACACTTAATTATGTCACTTAATTATATAAAATCATAACTACCCAATTAACAATCGTCTTACTGAACTGATCTAAAAAGAAATTTTCACAATTTTTCAACTCGTAATAGGTATTCATGTCTGTGTACTTTAATATATTATTTTCAGTTCACAAAACATTTATAGTAATGTACAGCTAGTTAGTTGCAAAATGAATAAAAAAATATGAAACATTTGTTTTTGTATGGAAGACTAGATTTTAATTTAAAACTTATTCTAGCCGGTGTCGGGCTCCGAATAACAGACTGCTTGGCTCACGATGGACTGGGGGAGTCTTCCCAGACACTTCTCGATGACAGAGGATGCCCTGTGGATGAACTCATTTTTCCTAAAATGAGAATGTTTAACCACAAGCCCATCCCAGAGCCAGAGGCTGGAAAATCCAATAGAAAACTGACTTCAGCTTCGAGCGAAGAATTGGTTCAGTATAAAGATGGAGACAACATGTTTAAATACATCATGTCGTACCAACACGCCAGCACAATATTCTCAGCATTCAAATTCCCCGATAGAGCGAGATTACATTTAACTTGTGGGTTGGTTCTGTGTAAGGGAGATTGCCCCAAAATAGATTGTAAAGAAAATGAAATGCTGCCCAAATCTAAAGATACCCTTTCAAGAAGAGTGAGGCTAGATAAAGATGCCGATGGAACCGTTATAGATCGCCTTCAGGTGTACAATAGTATAGAAGTTGTCGCCCCAAATATTGAACTGGAAGATGATGCATCTATACGAGGTAACATATTTTTAAACACACATTTTTCCTTTGAACGATTATATTTCTGAATAATAATCGCTTGGTAAGTATAACGGTTTCGATAAAATATGGCATTTTGCTTTAGGGCATATGTCACAGAATATGGTCAAATATGTATATTTATTTGACAAGATAAGCGTTAGCTAGCATTGTTTATGATTATATTAATTCATCCAATATAATAAACTATTATTTCTCAAAATATCATAGTTACATTTCTGTATTGTTTTATTATCCAGTCATGTCCAAATTCTATTTAGCAATAATTTCCTCTTCATTTATCTAGCTCAAAATATGATAAACACAAAGCAAAGTTTTTGAAGTTATAATAAATTATGTGATGTCAATATTTTTATTGCTCTCTTGATTCAACCTTAGGCCAAGAATTATAAGGATTCAACAGATAATACAAGTCATTGATATTTTCAGGATCACGACACGCAAACGGACTAAATGGAAGTGATTTGGAAAACTTTCTGACATCCATTCCAGGCGATAAAACAGTATGCATGTCTCCAAGCAAGATGGCGCTATCTTTCTGTATTCTGGGTCTCGTGTTCTTGTCAGCTTTGGTGGTGGCCTTCATTTCTCTGATTAGGGCGAGGAGGAAGTATGGCGCAGACAGGTGTGGTGGTCCACTGAGTTTCTATGCTGGAAGTAAGAGCATATTCTCTGGATCAGGTAGCTCCAACTCCGGTTTCAGTGGAAGCAAGTTACTACTGACAGACAGCCCTTACTTAGATCACCAATCTACTAGCAGCAATTGGCCGTATGGACGCGTTCTCTAGTACAACCCACTTAAGACTTTTGCTTTAAAAGCATAAAACTATTTAGTTGTCATTTTTAAATATTTATTATCTGTTAAGTTTAATTTGAAGATGCTGATTTATCAAAGGATCTGGAATTCAGGAGCAAACTTGAGTTTCTAATGCATATTTTATGTGCTAAAATGATAAAAGAAATTTGGTAAAAAGATAATCAAATACCTATAAAGATTATTTTTTGTACTGAATACACTTTTGCATAATTTTTTAAAGCAACGAGATGTTTGGATAACTTTATGTTGAAAATCTCACAATACCTGATGAATTTGATAGCTAAATCAAATAAAAATCCAATATTACTCACTATTAAAATTCATATAGAACTAAAGCTATTTTGCTTTTACAAAGTCAACATCCCTTTAAATTCAGCTATTATAATAATTGTTATAAGTTATTGTCAATGACATATCTTTGAAAAATAAAGGTAAACTCCTTAAAATGTGATAAAAAAATAAAAGCAAAGCAAATGAGCATTGCTGGGGTCTGGTGGAGGGGGTGTAGGGATTGGGAAAAGTAAGTTAGTGGAATGTGATGAGTGAATAAACTCGGATAATAATTTCCAATAAATGATATTTATACCATAATATACATGACATAATATATTTTATCACACTGTCATTTACAACATCAACAAGAGTAAATGCAGATTGTTATATATTTATTAATAATAAGCATTTTTTAAATGTGATATATTTTAAGTAATTACATGCTGGGAAAATTATGAAATATACATATTATATAAAAAACGTTTCAATTTTTTTAACACCATCTTCCTATCCTAAAATTAGATCAAATATTATATTTGACGAAGAGCACGGACCACATGTAACATCGTTCTTATAGTAAATATACCCTATACTATAGCGTAACATTGTGAAAGTAACATTGCAAATAGCGCAAACATTTCAATTTCAACACAACAGGTTCACCCAAAGTTACAACAACTGTTGGTTTTACGCGCAGTCTTATAGAACGCTTTACTGTTTAAGGAAAGTTCGTCCGATTTGGCGACCAGCTCGTCAAGTTTTTCTCCGCGATCCAGCACGGCTTTGATGGTGTTGTGAAGGATGATTTTGGTTTCGTCCAAGTCGTCCTGCATTTTGGTCAAGGCGTCCGCTTCCCGAGGGTTCTGGTATTTGGAGAGGTAGGCTGGCAGGTGGGGGTAGTCCACGGTGGACTCGTTCCCCGCAGGCCACGCGCTGGCCGGCACCTTGGCGGAGAACTCGTCCAGCACCTTGGTGAGCAGCGTGTGCGACACCCGGCTGGGGTACTCCTGGTCGGTGATGAGCACTCCCGCCAGGTTGTCTCCCCTCACGTACACCTGGCACATGTACTCCCCCTCCGTCACCGACTGCCGGGAAGCCGACTGCGTCCTTTCCACTATAGTTTTGCTGATGAAGGTCATGAACTCCTGGACGGAGCCTCTTTGGAAGAAGCTGAAACTTCTCAGATCGTAGGAAGCCTTGAGGATTGTGGCGTTACTGACCCCCTTGTACAGGACGACCAAAGCGTAAAGTTTCACCATGATGAAGGAATGATAATTTAGAATTTTGGAGATATACTTCAACCTGAAATAAATTGAAATTCATTAGTGATTTTTAGAGATGCAACAGAGATACGGCAACTATCCAATATCCGGCCTAAATTTACTTTATCATCGATGCACATAAAACATGACTTATGTTTCAAATATGAAGAAAAAAAAATTGGTATTATTTTGAATGTTTGATCTTTCATAATGATTTTTAAAAAAATTCATAAGTATGTCCTATTTTAGACAATACCATTTTAAGCGCAACAATGATATATGGACTTTATTTATTATTGGATAGAAAAATATTTTCATATAATGAACTGTAGCACATAAACTTATAAGGCTTATAATATACTAACTCCGAATATCGTCATGGTGGTGGTGAAGAGAGCTAACCCACATACAATACATAAGTATGGGGCTTAGCTTTCTTCACTACCATGGCGACGATATATGATATCAGAATTTGAAAAGATTTTATATTAAGATAACAGTAAAGTGCTGTTAAAACCAAATAAAGATAAATTAATTACCAAAAATATGATGATTTAATCCTACAAAAGTGAAACATATGTTAAGAAATATCTACATAATTTAACAGACAACATTTATATACACTTCACTTGTTATAAACACAACAAGCAAAATATGTTATCTAGAATATAGTAGCATGAATATTGCTCAATCGGTAACAAAGTACACATTTTTTATACTGATTAGTGACATTCTTTGTGAACAACTTTTAACATCAATGCACATTTTTCTAAACTTTAGCTATAATGTGGAAGATTAGATTTATTTTAGTTTCGTTTGACCGCTCGGGTTTCGTTTAGTCACAAATTGAAACAGTTCGCAATAAAATAAGATTATAAACAAGGATAAATCGGGGCTAGACAGATTTGACTGATGCCAAATACTCAAATGAGAGCAAGGTATACGAAATCGATTACATTTGGTGTAGATTAAGATGAAACTCTTACATAAAACAAAGAAATCAAAACTAATTTGCTTGTGGGATATTGTCCTAAATTTACACGTATTTAAGTCTTACGTAAAATTAAGAAACTAACTATTGAGACGTATTCCAAACTTTACCTTAGCTTTACTCTCAAGACGATTCCATCGAAGTTGTTAGTAGATTAACCACATATTCGATTTCTTTTTGAATCACGAGTCAATACAAAATTGCTAGTTTCATTTATATAACGCAATTATACTAAGTATTCAGTAATTTCACTTCCAAAAACCAAACCCTTGTCACAACTCGGAACTTGACAATCACGCAATGCATAGACAAAACCTGACACATAGTGTCAGTAGCATAGACAATAATATTAGAGAGTGACGAGTCGACCCTATCTACCTATTTAAGCTAAAAACAAATTTAAAAAACATTGTATCGGGCACGCATGGCGGTAGGTTCATAAGTTATTCAATTATTTAAAGTTAAAAACATTTATAAGTTTTTTAACGGCAAAAAAGAATTGGAATAGATACAATCATAAAATAAAAATGACAATTCCATACATACAAGTTCGTTAAAAAATCGGAACAAAATATTCTATCTTTGCGGTAGGAACTTGTCATAAAAAGTGAATCTAGCAGTAGTTGGTAGTTATCATATGGTTGTAAAAAATTCTTATTCAACGTTCTTTTTGCCACACAACAATGAATTTTGCTATATAATATTGATTTCACTAACACTAAACTATCCACACTAAAAAATATGTTAAATACACATCCATTGACTTAACTTCTCTCTTAAATAATAACTTCCACTTCCTGTTCCAATTCCTTTCCCTCTCCTTCGTAAATTTTTTTTTTAACTAAATTTAAAAAAAACAATTAGGTAGGTATATTATGTAATACATTTTATATTTAATTTTCTGTTTTTGTTACTGTTAACGCTCAATCTGCAAAAACCTGTAATTGGAGCTTTTTTCAATCATTAAGATGCATACTTATATATTATATGTTATTGTTCTCTGTTGGTTTTCCAAATAATATAAAATAAATAAAAATAAATAAATAATGGGATAGAATTATTTCTTTCGCATGAAATCTATTTTCCCAACTTTAACAGTATTTTTTTTTGTTTGCACTGTTTTTTCATTTTGCAGTTTCGTATTGTGATACGGTGGATACAAATTTGATTTCCCTGGAGAATCAATATTACGAAAACTTAACTAGAGAAAATTGGTATTTTCTACCTAAAATTGGAATCCATTCTCAGATTTGCCAGAGATATCCGAAACGGGTAACCAAAACCATTCAAATAGAAAATGTTAGTGACTCCAAACCTCTGTAGCACTTCTAGGAACAAATGATGGACCAATTATTGAGGCATATAGAAACAAAAGCGGCAGTGTCCGCCTATAACCTACAGTGGAAAATGAGTTAAATAATACATATATGCAGTTTTGTTTCGAAAGTTATATATTTTCTCCATTTATATGAAATATTATTATTTGTTTGTCACAAAACGGCATTAATCCATCTAATTTGAGATACTATAATGTTTTGTTGTTTTAGTAATTCGTAAATAAAACAAAACAGTAATAATTAAACAGTTTTATTCACTCATATAATACATTTAAAAATTATATTGCATAAATATAATGTACAAAAATGATAAATCACGAAGAAAGCAGTACCAATTTGCCAAATGTTTCAACCACTAAAGCCCTAAAGCGTGTTCCAAACGTAAGGCTACTTCAAATATGAATTGGAGAAAAAGAAACTTTTCTGTGGATGAAAACGCACTATATTTCAAGGAAAGCCACTACCGCATGAAATTTTGGATTTATCAACTCCAACTACCTACTTTCTTCATATTTTTTTTTCAAACAGCATTAGTGAAAAAATTGTTTGAAGAGCTATTATTCAGCTACCTAATACATGTCCAATATTTTACTCGTATTGAACAAAAAATTTTGACCTCTGGTCACAGCTTTTTGTCTTGTGATAGCGATTTCACTAAAAAGAAGAAAAAACCTCAAAAGTCTACATTCCCATATGTTCCCAGTGAAAATTGACAAGTTTGAGAAGTCAGTTCTTAATAAGGTGTATCACAAAACTTCATACTCTTTAGAAGAATTAAAAATAATTCAAGAAAAACATGCGAAGAAAAACAAATGATGATGGAGCAACAATCAGCGCAATGACCAAGTGATTGAAAGCCACGTCATGGAAGTGGCCAAATATCATAGATGAACTATTTTATGAATGGGTTGATATTATTTGAGGCATAAATTCTCCTCAGAGGGTATCAAAGCGTGGATTTTTTGCGATCCCAAGGCTATAAAAGTAATTTTGGGCGAAAATTTTGATACTTATGTTGCGTCATATTTACAATAACAAGAAGACTTTGAACAAGAAAGCATATTACGCCCTTTCGGACCTCTTTTAACTAGCCGCATTCAACAGCTTCACTTGATCTCTAGAGAAGTGAACCTCGCTGTGGATGAACAAATAATTCCAACTAAATCTAAATCAAGCAATACTATAACTCGAAAGCCTCATAAATGGGGCTACAGAGCTTTTGTATTGAGTGGAATTTAGTGGTTTCAGCTATGATTTGTTCTATATATGGGAAAACAGAGTTATGTATCCGATAATGCCCCCGACCTTGGAGCTAGTAGCAATGTTGTTCTAAAATTGATGAGAACTGTACCTAACAATACAAATCAAAAAGTATTTTTCGACAGCTGGTTTAAAAGTTTACTGTTATTGTGCTATTTACATAAAAATGGGATTCCGTTAAAAGAAACCGACTTCCAAATCATCATACAGAAGCAGAAATGAATAAAAAAAGTGGATGTGCGGTAGAGAAAATCGTAAAGATAGACAGCAATTGTGTTATTTTGGTTAGACAATATTAAGCTTAATGTCAACGTACATAAGAAAAGAGCCAATAGGAACCAGGTAAGGAGTTAAGAAGTTTTTAACTTACTTAGAGACAATGACAATGGGAAACATCGCATTTGACGCCCTTAGAACTGAATCCAGTTATGTGAAAAGAAGCAACAGCACTCTTAAGAGTAAGAACCGAGAACCAGTTAGCTAGCAATGTTCCGAATCTAGCCCTGTCTCAGATTCTTCCTAACTATTTGCGTTTCTGTGGCTTCATGTGAAAGAAGCTTTTCAAAATTGAAGTTAATTAAATCGTATTTAAGATCAACTCTGAGCCAAGCGTGACTAACCAATCTCTCTATTTTGTGAATTGAGAGGGAAAGAAAAGTAAACTTTGACCATGGTATTGAATATTTTCAGGGTGAATATAGATATATGTAAAACAGATGGAATAGCCAATACGGACAGTCATTATGCCCCTTTTGAAATGGAACCCTCAAAGGAATCTTCTAAAGCAAGCGGGGTGGTATTGTCATGACTGTGAAGAAGAGAAAATAGCTGATATGAGGCAATGCGCTTAATGTGGCAGATGGTATCATGAGGGATCACGCTCAGTTCCTACCCATTTACTTCTATGGTTTATTCATCTTCTACTTTATCTATGTAATAACTTTATCTGTGCAATAAACGTACTCAAGAGACAAGTACAACACATTTTATAAATCTTATATTGTGTTTTACTAAATCTCGTTATAAGCATCAAGTCCAACAGGTTATGGGCCCAGGAGGATACTGCATGCATGTCTCTGAATGATGCGCTAAAAAAAAAAATTTCGTAAAAATCACGTAAAAAAAAAAAAAAAAAAAAAAAAAAAAAAAAAAAAAAAAAAATGTGCTTTTAGTGAAAAGTGAGGTTAGTTTTTTTTTTTTCGCGTTTTTTCAACATGGCCAAAGCAAATTCATACATTGTTGAAACCATTAAAAAAAAACAACTATGACACGTGGAAAGTACAAAGCCCAAGCTGTACTAATCAAAAACGGGCTATGGAACTATGTCTGCGGAAAAATAAAACGAGAGGGAAATTCTAGTGAAATTTTATTATTCGAAGAACAAGATTTACTTGCCAGATCAGACCTTATACTAATGATTTCGCCATCTGAATTACGACAAGTAAAAAATGTCGCTACATCAAAAGAGTTGTGGAATACATTAGAAAATATATACGAAAGTAAAGGTCCAGCCAGGAAGGCAACTTTATTAAAAAGGTTAATTTTAAAAAAGGCATATGAAAATACAAATATGAGAGACCACCTGAATGAGTACATGGACACTGTTGATAAATTATCAAATATGGACATCAACATACATAATGATCTTCTCAGCATTATGATGCTGTACAGTCTTCCTCCTTCTTTAGAAAATTTTAGGATTGCTATCGAATCAAGAGATACATTGCCCAGCCCAGAAGAGCTGAAAATTAAAATCCTAGAAGAGACAGAGGCAAGAGGGTCAAATCAAGTTTTGGACGAAAAAGTTATGTTTGTAAATAAATCCAAAAAAAAAAAATATATTAAAAATGTGACACTGCAAAAAAAGACAGGACATTTGATAAAAAATTGCTGGTTTAAAAACAAGGATTTGGATAAAAAAGACTAATAATACTTCATATAATAAGTTCCATAAAAACCTCTACACAAACGTTTGTTTGTCGACACCTGAAGTTGAAAAAATGGATACTAACAAATGGTGCCTCGATAGTGGGTGCACTGCACATATGTGTTATGATAAAAATATGTTCGACAATATTGTCAGCACAGACAAAAACATTTTAAAATTAGCTTCGTCCGATAAATATGAAAATATCAGTGGCAAAGGAAAAGTTACATTCAACTCCTATAAAAATGTAACGATAAGCTTGTGGGAAACATTATACATTCCCGGCCTGTCAACGAACTTGATATCAGTGAGAAAATTAACCGAAAAGGGATGTAAAGTTTATTTTTACGAAAATATCGCTATTGTATACGATAAAAAAAATGTAAAGATTATGGAGGCAAACAAGGAAAATGATCTTTACTATGTGAGCGTTGAATTGAAACTGAATGAAGAAAAATCTTTTTATTCGAATAATTCAAGCCAATTATATAAATGGCACCTCAACTTAGGCCCACATAAACGAAAATGACTTGAAATCAGCGTATATAAAAAAAATCAGTAAGAGGATTAAATATAAATGAAAACGAAAAGTTAGATTGTGAAATTTGCATACAAGGGAAAATGTCACAACTACCATTTAAATCTACAAATAATAACTGCAGAGTTCGCGAAGCATTGGAAATAGTGCACAGCGACGTCTGCGGACCTATGCCAGTAGATAGTCTAGGAGGCAGCAGATATTTTGTTACTTTCATCGATGAATACAGCCGCTACTGCAAAGTATATTTTCTGAAACAAAAAAGTGAGGTATTGAATAAATTTAAAGAATTTAAAAGTGATTCAAATGAAAGCTGAAAATTTCACAAATAAAAAAATTTAAATACTTACAATCAGATAATGGGAGAAATATTAGTATATTAATTTTGAATGTCAAGAAAACCAAATTCTTGCAAGTCAAAAGCATTATATAGAAAGTTTACTTAAAAAGTTTAATATGGAAGATTGTAATACTGCAAATACACCTATGATACATGGATTGAAGCTAGAAAAAACACCAATTACAACTGAATTACCCTATCAAAATCTTATAGGATCTTTAATGTACCTAGCTATAGCAACCAGACCAGATATAATGTATTCCACGTGTTACTTAAGTCAATTTAATAATAATTACAATGAAGAACATTTCAAATGTGCAAAACGAGTGTTACGTTATTTGAAGAAAACCAAAAACTTGTGTTTGACATATAAGAAAAATAACTTACCTTTACAAGGCTTCTCTGATGCAGATTGGGCCAGTTGTGAAATCGACCGCAGATCTTTCACTGGATACTGTTTCAAGTATGGTGGTGCTATGGTCACTTGGGAATCAAGGAAGCAAAGAACAATAGCACTCTCAACAGCTGAAGCTGAGTACATGGCACTGACGGAAACGGCTAAAGAAGCTATAAATTTAAAACAGCTTTTTACTGATATAGGAATTCATACAGAAAAAATAACCATATACAATGACAACCAAGCCGCTCAGCACTTGGCGAAAAACCCCATCATAAATCGAAAGAGCAAGCATATCAACATAAGGGAACACTTCATAAAGGAAGTTGTGGAACAGGAAGTAGTGGAGCTCACCTACAAGGGCAGCAAAAACCTCGAAGCAGATATATTTACAAAGGCGCTCCCACACCCAAGACACGAAGTGGCCGCTGAAGAGCTTGGCCTAGTGGTATACGACGAATACTAAGCGTGAGGGGGAGTGTTGGAATGAAACAGTGAACACGCTCAGTTCCTACCCATTTACTTCTATGGTTTATTCATCTTCTACTTTATCTATGTAATAACTTTATCTGTGCAATAAACGTACTCAAGAGACAAGCGTTATAAGCATCAAGTCCAACAGTTTGATCCATCAATGTGATTATTGATCAGTTAAACCAATTATCAATTATATTAGATTAATTGGATTATTTCAATGATTATTTAAGTACGTTAAAGCCATAGGCCTCATTATCCTACCATAGAAAAAAAGACTTACTGGCATGGTTTTTAATTTTTTTTATGTAACCACATACCATAACATATATAAATATACACACACTGCACGTCATATCCTTTTCACAAACATTAACCATCTATTGCAATGAATATATGAAATTAGATAATAGTTTGTTTACTAATTTTCTCCTATATATTTTGTTGGAACACTGTTATTGGCCTTTGATATGATTACTTAACCACACAGTGGAAATTCCAAATACTACATAAACTTGGATGAGCCAAGTTATCAAAGTGGGAAGATTCCTGATTGTATTATGTTTCACCATAAGAGGAATCCGGTTGGTGGTCTCATGAAGACTTCTGGGTGTGTTTTAAGTAGGGATTATCAATTTGGGCGGGACTTTGTCCTCCGGCTTGTTCCTGGCTCCCTTCTCCATCACCATCTCCGACATCACCTTCACCATCAGACAAGGGTTCTAGAACAAATACCAATAATTCAAAATCAATTCTTCAATATCTATTTATTTGCAGTTATTTGAAAATGGAAGAAATAATAAATATAGAAATTAAGTACTTAAAGCAAAAAGGAAAATTTAACAAAATAAGGACTAACATAGATAAATCATTACCTCCCTCTCACTCTTCTCAACATTTTTAAGATATCTGCAAAATGCAGGACGACCCTAAATAAGTGACAATAAGCCATAGTTAAAAAGGTCCTAAGATGTAAGATAATACTTAATATGTACATCATGGCTAAAAGCAAACATAACATTGTAATAAAATAAAGTTAAACCTTTCTTCTCAGTTGCTGGCAGATCTTCCGTTCTATTAGCAACTTGAAAATGATACTCTAGTTCTTCAAAGTCAAATACTTGGTCAGTTGGTAGAAGGCATGGTAGGTACGCCGGAAATGTAGGTTTGCAAGCAATCACTGTAAATATACAAAGCACACAAAACATTTTAAAACACATGGATTGTGATTCAGATTGTTTTATCATGTTTATGAATAAATAATGTATTTTGACTCACGTGGAAACATTTGGTTGTCATCGGAATTGAACAAACTGTGAGTTTCGCCAGTTTTGGCTAAAAATCTTGTTAGGGCTCTCTCAATGTCTCTCTTCTGATTTGCCGCCTTTTCTCGAATCGCTTCATACTCCGTCACTGGCCGTTTGTGTGTCTGAGAAAATAATTCGATATAAATAAAAGTGGGAAACCAGGGAACTCAAAAATGGCAACACTATCACTGGGCCATAATGGAAACAAAATACTCTTGTACACCAAAATTTTCTGTGAGTTTTATGTACAAGCCAATTGAGAGATGTTTACCGGGGTGCGGACGTAGGCGTGCGGGTCGGGAAGGGGCGGCAGGTGGGGGGGGATGTGCGCAGGGGGGCGCGCACGCTGGCCCGCCGACAGCATGGCGGGGGGTGCGCGGCGCCACTGCGGCGGCGGGGGCGCCGATCACGTGCCGGTTGGGCCGCGCCGCGTAGCTCTCTAGCCCTTCCAGCCGGAACCCTGACAAACAAAAAATTCAACTAATTTGTATCAGGGGCAAACATTTATTTTCGACGTACCTACTTAGAATGAGTGCCACTGTAAAAAAATGCCAAGCTAAGATATCATGGTTGACAGCCAATTGGACACCTTTATGCAGAAAAGATCCAACTGCAAACTTCTAGTTCCGAGATAAATGAGGTTTTATGAAACGTTCTTATTATAAAATCACAGTAAGCTTCTATAAAAAATGTAATAACTTCCGATGGATTTGTGTTACCCGCTAAATATTTTTAGTTTATACATAAATGAGATATTCTCTATCGATATATGGAATAAATTTAAAAAAGATCCAAAGTAAGTTGGATCTTTTCCGCATAATGGCGTCCAATTTATCTTAACGAACATTTCAACGGCCCTCTTGAGGTGTTATATCATGAAAATCAAGCCTGGGTGTTGATGCTGTTCCCCTCGAACATAATATTAAGAAATCATCTTAGATTCATTTCATAAGTACTGTAACTTTCAGTCATGTATCTGGGAAATACCTGCATACAGGCACAAAATGCTATTAGTGTGATAGAAACCAATAAAAACATTTACCCATATTTATAAGGGCCATTATGACATCCCCGATGACAGGTTCAGAGCGACCAGCGACTTCATAATAACACTTCGTTGAATTACCAGCTTCGATCAGGACTAAAAATCATGAATCTTGATATAAAAATAAAGCATTAATTTACAGTGTACAACAATGTATGCACGAATTTTTTTATTATTCTTACAGGATTGTAGCATTTCAGATAAAGTTTCCAAAGCTTGTTTATCAACGGAGTCAAAACCAACTTCTAAAAGGATAGCTGAAACTGCGACGTTCAAAATTTTTCGTCGTGCATTTTGATTGCAGTCAACCTTTTCCATTGCTGAACTGACGCTGGATAGAATTCTTGAAACACAAAAGGAATTGAAATCAAAGGTTATGATTTTTTGGCTCTCAACAGAAAACAATAAACATTATTTCTTCTTCTTCTTTTTCTTTCTGGCTTTCACCACACTATGGGGTGTACTAGCCAGTGTCAAGTTGTATATTTATTATTCTATATACATTTTTGGATAATATTTACATGTGTTAGTATTATATACAAAATTTAGTATGTTGGACTATAACTATAATGTACAACATTCACAACTTTAAACCATTAATTAGTAAAAATGTACACAAACTTCTATATACAGTTTTTGTTGGGTGGGTTAGGAAAGTTAGAACATTAGTAGGTAGTGGAACATTATGTTCGGAAAGGTCAGATAGGAATTCAGGATAACAGTCGTTTATTGGGCATCCAATAAAAACATGGTTCAAATCCTCGTCTCCAAGCTGACACTCGCACATGGCAGAATCCCAAACATAAATTTTAAACAAGTGAGAACCAAGGCAGTAGTGGCCAATACGCATTCGACATATTGAGGTTGTCTCAAACTTGTTAAAGCATTAATTTGGAGAACCAGGGTCTCTCTGTAACATTAGGCTTTAATTGGAACAGCCAGCGCACACAGGTCCCAAATTCAATTCTGACGGGAAATTTCTCAAATATGTAATAAAATGGTAATTTATGGTTTGAAAAATTTTAAAATACAAAAACTGCAATATTTGTTGTATTAAATACTTGTTTTATTAAAGAAATGTTTTTTTTTTTTTTTACTATCATAAACAAGTATAACATAATAAACTTAAATCTAGATTGCACCAAACAAGTTTTCACTCATTTTTCGGCTCGTTTTATCTACCGAGTTTACTTTCGGTGACTAGGTTCCACTTTAAGCCCGGGACAGTTTTCTGCGCAGTTTCCTATGCAGTTTGAAAACGGTCCCGTATACAACGGAAACTGTATCAAAAAACTGTGTCCTAATGTTTTTTTTTAAAAATGTAAACGTTTAAGTAGATATTGGTATATCGTATGCTTATATCGTATGTTTATCAATAACTTCAGACTGTACACTTCCGAGACGTTCCATTGTATGGTCCAATATCTTTTGTAAATTAACTTCTGCACAATTTTCAGTTATTTTAACTGAATTGGCAGGATAGCACTTCTTTTTCGCTTCCAAAATATTTTTATAAGATGGGTAAATATTAGCACCTAGAGCTTTAGCTTCTGATTGAATGAGCATATACTGTCGTTTAGTAAGTTTTGCATCAACAAACAAAGCTAGTGCTTTTTCGGGTGAGTACATTTTAGCTGACCTAGGAGACTTTCTATATGCTTTTTTTATTCTCGTTGCCCTCTTTGGAGAAAACGTAATCTCCTCAATCATTTTCACAGCATCTCTTCTTCCCGCAGATCTTAAAGTAATTTGTGCAGCATACATTAACTCGTCGCCAGACGCCAAGTCAAGAATCGGCTGTACTATTTTTCGCTGCGTTTTTTTTCGTATAATTACCAAAGGATTTCTTCCTGCTGGTATTTCCAGAGGTCGATGGTACCTCTGATAAATCTTGAATCTTTTTTGAAATTATTTTAGGAAAAGATATTTCAGTATCCAACCACTTAGATTTTTTTTTCATAAATAATTTTAGCGTTCTGTTACTTTTGACCCATTTTGATGCTAATGTACCACAAAAACGCAAAATGTCTTTGTTTATAGAAATAACGGTCTCTTTGTCAATCATTTCTAATTGAAATTTGTGGGAAATATAATCTAAAACATTTTTCCTTTAGTTTTATTATTTCCCCTTCGCCAAATGTCAAACAAGATTCTTCGAGAAATTGAGCAATCTGAAATAAAAAGAAAAATATTTTCTAAATAGGCAATTTCCGGCAGCTAATTTTTTATGGATTTTATAACATATATATCACTACATAAAATAATAAAATAAAATTGATCGGGTGTCTCCGGGATATTTTTGTAGGCCTTCACAAACTTAAATGATAATCTTTTATAATCTGATAATTCACTGTTTAGTTATTTCCCCTCAAACACATGAAATAAAAAAGCAAAAAAATATTATAAAGTGAATTATTAAGAACATACCTTCAATCGAAATATCCATAATGTAAAACCAAACAATAATGCTAAAACTTTGCTAAAAAGGTGTTGTCAACTTGGTTTTGCACACGGTACTAAAACAATGAGAAATGTTTGGCGCGTTAATTAGCAACTTTGGCAACATCGCATCGCGTTAACACTGTTGCCATGTGGGTAATTGACTTGGTTTATGATGCTCCGTTTATTTTTAAAGATATTATGTAAGAAATAATTGGAATTAAAAATAGTGAATAAATAAACCGATTTCCCGCTAGAATTGACTTTGAAACCTCAGTGCAGCGGTGCGATTCTCTAAGGTTTTAGACACTTCTGTACGAATTCAGTACAAAATCGTATGCGCAGTAGTTTAAAATTACTTACAGAATCGAAGCGCAGGTGGTTACTTTTTGTTCGGGATGAGTAAACCAAAGATAATGAGTAAACATTATTTCAAAATGACAGAGAAATGTATTATATCTTTGGTTGACAGTACGCTCTGACAGAAGTTATTTGATAAAAGTAACCTCAAACTTTTAAATTTAAAAGTTTTTCCTTGTTCGCCAACTAAATATGATAAATTTTAGAAAAATTGCAGTGGGTATGTCTGGAGGAGTAGACAGTGCAGTAGCAGCTTTTTTGCTGAAATCCAAAGGTTAAATTTTGTTGTCAATTTTTCATTGTTTACCTATTATTTTTTTAAATATTTAAATGTACATATTGAGGAAAAGATAACGATTGGTCAGAAACGAAGTAAAAGACAATACTCTTAATCTCTATATTTCAAGTAATTTACATATATGTTGCTAACCTTAGGTTTCGACGTCCACGCTGTATTTATGAAAAATTGGGATTCTATAGATGAGATGGGGATATGTACTACAGAGAAAGATTACGAAGACGCTAAAGTAGTGTGTAAAATATTAGATCTTCCACTGACTCAAGTGAACTTTGTGAAGCAATACTGGAATGAGGTCTTTACCAATTTAGTAAAAGACTACCAACTCGGGCTCACACCGAACCCAGATATTCTGTGTAATAGAAAAGTAAAATTTAAGTGTTTTTACGAGTATTGCCTCCACACACTTCACGTAGATGCTATAGCAACGGGACACTACGCCAATTCAACATTCGGACCTTATTTAGAAGATTATAAAGAAGGAGAAAGTAAGTACATGGTTTCATACAATTGTATAGGAATTACATATAATCTTAGTTGGTTAAAAGGGAATATTGAACTGCTAATGTTAATAACACATACAAATTTACGAATTCTAAACTTGAGATAATATTTGAACTTCTTCATTGTAAGTTAGTGGAAAGATTTACACATTTGCAGAGTCGCAGAGTATTCTGTATCCTTTTATCTATTTGGGATTTTTACAGCACTTACAACGTTGCAAAATCTCACTAAATAATTAATATCTCCGTAAATAATCAAAATATTACACTGGCATTTTTGCTAATCTTCAATCAAACCTTTTTACACAAGAAAAAAAAAATTATACACATAAGAATTGTAGGTAATTACTTAAAAAATATTTTTTACCTTCATGTTTCAGAAATTTCACATGAACATCGCTTATTTTGCAGTAAACAGAGGACATAATGATTTTTTAATGCGATTTTCAGCTCAAAAAATTTAAAATGAGTTATTATGACAGACAGAGATACTAGCTACACACTGATAAAAAAAAATATATATGAAAAATACAATTGTAAAAGTCATGAATCAATATTTTGTATGGGTAACCCGAGGTTACATCACCGGATGCCGTGGATCGTTTCAAACACAGTACTTTAAGGGTTAAAGAGAAATATTATACAATATGATATAACAATTAAATAAAAGGAAGATAGGATAGGAGATAACTATTATCAGTACAGAATTCATTATTGTATGCAATTATTTATAAAATTAAATATCTTATTTTCAGATGTAAGACTGCTTCGTCCATTTGATAAATTTAAAGACCAGACATTTTTTCTTTCTCAAGTAGAACAAGAGCCACTCCGAAAAACCATGTTTCCTTTAGCAACTCTTGATAAAACTTGCGTGAGAAAAATTGCCAAAAAACACAAATTGTTAAATGTAGCAACGAAGAAAGACAGCACTGGAATATGCTTTGTTGGACACAGAACTTTTAAAACTTTTATATCAGAGGTAAAAGGATTTTATAATCAATATTTTCTTTTCCTAATAAAAACCTACCAGACAACCCAGCCAATGACAGGTCATTAGCCTTCAAAAATTTAATTAGCCCTTTAAATGCATAGATATCCATATTCCCTTCCAAATTTCTCATCTCTGTTGATATATGAAATGTAATAATTTTCATTTAATGCCTAGTTGGTTTTTAAAACACCTTTATAATAACAAAATAAATACTATTCGTCTTTTAACCATATCCCAGGGCAGCTAAAATGTTCACAGTGAGATGGAAATTGACATGTTACAGTGTAACCGATGATATACTTTTGTAAATAAATACAAATTTGTAATTAATAGAATTAGGTCTATTAACTCATACCCCTTCTTAATTTTTTTATTTTTTCAGTATGTTGTGTCCAAGCCTGGAGTTTTTATCGATTTTATGTCTGGAAAAAAAGTAGGAGAACACAATGGCTTCCATCAGTGGACTCTGGGCCAACGTTGTAGGCTGGGAGGTTTTTCAGAACCTTATTTTGTTTTGAAGAAAAACAAAATTGATAATTCTATTTATGTAGTAAGTATTGAATATAATATGACATTAATAGTTATTATAATATACCTCATAAAAAACTAAATAAAAATTTCGGCATCTGCTACATAATCTAAATAGGTTATTTATTTTATTTTAGTATTATCCACGCCCAAAGGGCTTTTACATTATTAAGTTATTGCTGCTTACATTATAACACAGTGTATCTGTAAGCATAAGGTTGCCACCTGCTATTTCTTGATTTAAAGACTATTAGCCACATACTATATTGCTTGGTAACTTTTCCCTTTCCATTGTCTGTAAATTTTTAACTGTATCTTTTTTATTTAACTATTGTTTATATAATTTAGATTTTTTTTACAGATTAGAGGTACTAATCACCCATCACTGAAAACCAAAATTATTATGACTGATAATCCTAATTGGATATGTAATGAACCTGACCCTTTAAAAAACAATGGTGTATTTAAATGTTTTTTTAGATTTCAACATACCAAACCTTTTGTTAACTGTTCTATTATGAAAATTAGTAGTGGGTTACTTTTAATTTTAGAAAATGAACTTAGAGCTATCACTGAAGGGCAGTATGCCATTTTTTTATAGTGAAAATGAATGTTTTGGCAGTGCTCGAATTATAGACAAAGGTCCAAGTTTATATTTTCTAAAGGATTAGGTTTTATAAAAAGTAATTTTAGTAAAAATAAAATAATTTGAAAACAATCTAATTTTTTAAATATTTCTTATGTCAAAACTAATACTACTTCGTTCCCGTATTATATATCGTGGGAGTTCAGGCAGAAATCACTAACTCCAGAAACAATGTTTTGAGATAACCAGTGTTTGTGTTATTATTGTGCAGTTTAATTGTTTTGACTATTAAACTTCATTCCTTTTTCCACATAGTGAGCGGATATTGTATGATGATGATGATCTACAAATTGAGATTTAAGTCAGAATATTGCTAAACTGCAGTTAGTGATTTCTGCCTGAATGCCCACGAGGGCACTGCACTGGTACACCAAGTGCAGTGTCTCTTGATCATTTTACTACATGAAGGTAGGATGGATCAGTCTTACGCTTCAGTACCAGTCCAAGGTATCACACATGAAAAAATATTAAAAAGAAAATCACATGCAAATAAATGTTTTCATGTTGACTCCTTATGCCCTACAGGAACCGAACCTGCGACCTCATGCACGGTACCTAAATGCGCTACCACTTAGTATGCTACGTGGCGGACATAAACCTTGCTCCACAATAACTTTAAGTTATCTCCGACTATTTAAACCTCGCGATATTCAAATATTCAGTTACGTAATAGCATTGAATAAAAAAGTCATTTAATTTTCAAAATACGCAAGAAGCCAAATTAAGATGATTTATTTCTCGGAAAAAGAGAGCTAGTTTTCGCTTTTTTTAAAGTGACGCTCAGGTGCCGATGACACGCCGGCGCGTCAAAATTAAGTGCTACTGAAAAGACATATGACACGCTGGCGTGTCATAACCGGCCTCACCGACCGCGGCCGCGACGCACGCGAAATTTTTTTATTTATAAAAATAACATTACATAGAAAAAAATAAAAATTTTTCTCTTCTTTTTCAATCCAATGCTCCCTAGGAGTTTTTACAATAAACTCATTTAGGGACAAATAAAAAACACATATTCATTTTATTTCTAATACGCACTGACATCGCTTAGATCACAAAATAAACCAAGCATAAAAATCATTGGATGATCATTTTTATATCCTTTTATATTCGAAATAAAAAGTGTCCGATTTCTCAATTTTTCTCTGCAAATTCCGTCCGTATTTATGTGGTAAATGTTTTCAATAATGTTCGGAAGTTACAAAACTGAATATGCAGTTTTGTAGGAAATTTTATTAGGTTTTTATCGATATACAATACATAATATGTTAGAAAACAGATACGATACACTTTTTCATTATAATCGATTAGGTCTTTCATTAATTTGTCGGCCATCTTGTGTAAAATTCTTCTAAAATTCAAACTTCGCGCGTGGCGTTACTAAGCTGTAAATAGAGCATGTTTTTAATTTTTGCTCGTGTTTTTTTTAATAAAAAAAAAAACGTAACCATGTGATTTTTTAAAAATCTTTGTGTTACTTTTTTCTTAGAGATTTTTTAGAGAAAATTTCCGTAGAAGTTTTTAGAAACATGGAAACGGATTATTTCCAATCACGCTGTATGTGAGAAACGAGCGCCGGCGTGTCATGGCAAACGGGTCGGTCAGAGATTACGTTTAACTTATTTTTAGTTTTTTTTAAATATAAATATTGGATTGTTTTAATTTTTATAATATACTAATAAATATAACAATAAAGGTGTTTGGTTAAAAAAAAAGTGCAGTTTGCGACTTATTTTATTCGTTCTTTCAAAAAGAGTTCAAAATGGCAGACATCACCTGACATTTGTGATGTTATTGTGAAATAAACATTATTTCATGACAATAAACATAGGTAAAAATACACTTTACATATATGCCAACTAATAATTGCTATTCATTCGGAAATATTTTTAGTTTTCACTCGAAAATAATGAACGTAAAAAATGGAAAGTCATTTGTCTTTCATTCGCGTAATTTTGCTGTCATTTGCGGCACCTTTCGCGAATTCAGATAATTAAGTGCGGCATGTGAGCGGTTTGGTTATCAAATATGTTGCCGGAAAAATTTCATTAAAAAATTCATATTTTTTTAGAAGTACTCAATTTTTTAGGATAGCCACACGACAAATTTGCGATAATAAAGATAAAAAATGCGCGGGAAAAGATTTTTTATAGTCTATTTGTCTATGGTATCAAGTACCTCATTGCAAGTTGAACTACTTTTTGTCTATTGTGTATATAATCTGTGATTGTAGCTGTCAAGTGACAAAGTCTGATTCAATAAATCAATACTAAATACTACATAAAAGTAGCTGACATGTGGAATAATTGGCAGTTATATTTTAAAATGAAGTAATCTAGATTAAGGCGTACTGAATATATTGATATTATGTCTCAACCATCGGACTTTAATCCGATCACGGGCTTTCGGGACTTTATTCTTCCTCCTCCCAATATTCCCCCTCCATACAATACCGCTCCCCATTTGGGGATCCAGGAGCCGTTTCCCAGACCGGACTATTATTCTCCTAATAATCTAAATGTCCCCCCTCCATTTTCTTCACCAGTCGTAGACATTTCGCGCCCGCCTCCCATTCCTCTAAATCTCAATAGTTCTAATGATATCGACTACCGGAATACGTCATACGCCCAGAGTTTGGAAGTCCGATCCATTCCGGATTTAAACGGACCATTCCCTGTCGATGTTAGCCGACCGCCGCCACCGCCACTGTCCGCACCTGAAGAAGATAGGGGCCAGTTTCCAACCTATGATTTTGAAAGCAGAGATTCAAAATCATTTAGGAGCCAAAGAAGATCACCACCACCTATAAGAAGTCATGATTCGAGACAGTCTTATTCTCACTGTAGTTATGATCAGGATAGCAGAAGAAACCGTGAATCTAGTAACCGAGAATTCAGTAACCGGGAATTTAGTTACCGGGAATTTAGTAACCGGGAATCTAGTAACCGAGAATATAACAACCGAGAATCTAGTAACCGAGAATATAATAACCGAGAACCTAATTACCAAGAATCTAGTAACAAAGAATCTAATAACCGAGATCGTAATAACGGAGAACCAAATAACCGAGAACCTAATAATCGAGAACCTAATAACCGAGAATACAGTAACCGGGAAGCTGGTGACCGAGAATATAGTAAGCGGGAACCTGGTAACCGAGAATATAGTAAGCGGAAACCTGGTAACCGGGAATCTAATAACCGGGAACCTGGAAACCGGGAACCTGGTAACCCGGAATCTAGTAACCGAGAATTCAGTAACCGGGAAACTAGTAACCGAGAATTTAGTAACCGAGAATTCAGTAACCGGGAATCTAGTAACCGAGAATTCAGTAACCGGGAATCTAGTAATCGTGAATTTAGCAGAGGTGTTAGGATAGACCACAGGAGCGCAAAAGAACCTAACAGTAGTCGGCGCGCCCATACCGAGTCCAGGTACTCCAGATTTTCCAGAGAACCCTCGCATCGGAGCCAGAGTCAGAGATTGGGTAGCGGGCAATTCTCCCCGACCAGGGACAAGTACCGACAGCGGTCTAATTCTCCCCGACCTGGGACAAGTACCGGCGGCGGCGGCAGAGAGTCGTCGAGAAGAAGCAGGAGTAGGACTCCGGAGAGAGAAAGGAACGGGAGGAGTCTGGCCCCCAGGAGGCCGGCTGAACACTTGAGGAGTGCCCCCCGCAGGTGCGAGTCTCCCGCCCCCACGGAAACAAGAAGACATGAACGGGGTGAAACAAGTCAACATGACAATGATAGGAATAAATCTCATAGTTCAAGGTAAATTTATTCATGAATTTAAATGACTTAAAAAAATGGTCCATCTCGTAGCATAGTGGTAGCGCATTTAGCTACCGCGTATGAGGTCGCGGGCTCGACAGGAGGTCAACATGAAATATTTATTTACATGTGATTTTCATATTAGTATTTCATGCATAAGACTGATCATCCTACCTTCATCTATAAAAAAATGGATCAAGATACACTGCACTTGGTTTACCAATGCAGTGCCCTATATATCATTGGGTGCGGATAAGGAAGGTAGGGTAGTAGTAAAAATTATATAATTGGCAAAAATGGAATCGAACCATTCCTTTGCTTCACATGAAATCAAACTGCTTCATCCTATCACAAATAAAGGCCAAATAATGAATAACTTGGAAAATCTAGAAAGACCAAAAAAACTTAAATTCTGAAAAAACCTTGATCAATAATATTACATTAAAAAATACCTCACCTTTACTCACAATATTCCCGTTTCATACCCCTTCTCCCACTCCCCTAAATCAACTCCGCCCAACCTTACCAGTACATACCAGTACTTAAGCTTTTAATACTTTTTCTGTATATTTATATTTAGTTTATTACTACACCTGATGATGGGAAGATCTGTTTTTCCGAAACAATAGTAGTGTTTAAATAAATACGAGTGGTCTAAGTAACAGAGTGTTTTATTTAATTAATTTGATCATGTTTTTCCTCAACGTTAATGCCGATTCAATAAATAATACGAATAGGTACTTATTACAAAATAAATTTTACTCTCATATATGATAATGTATTGTGTATTTATCTTTAGGTTTGACTACTGCAGTACCATGGATGAAGTTTATGACAAAATGGACAAAAATGTTAACGATATGTCTGACGAAGATGCGGTAAGATTTTATTTGTTATATGAATATAAACCAAACTGCAGCAATGCTAGGTACACTGCAAAAATGTTGTCTCTTTAAATTGTTTTGCAAACCTTGCTTTTCCAAACTAATAAACATTGTAGAAATTTTAATAAACATACAAACATAAATATACATATATACATGGAGTAGGGGAGTAGAACAAAACTTGTAGTACAACCCGAAAACTGGTGAATCTACATCATATTTGGAGTCAAATTTGTAATGTGGCTTTTAAATCTGAACGTGATTTTTTTTTCCTCATAAATGCTTTCATTAGAACAGCAGATTAAGTAAAATTGCACAAATTCACATTAAAATGCTGTTTTTGATTTTGTTATATTTTATTTTATATCCCTACAGAGATGAGGTAGAATTTTTTCAAATTCAGGAATATGGATATTCGACCGTTTACAGGGCTTATGACCTGTCATTGGCTGGGTTAAGTGGCCACTTTAGGTAGGTACTACGACATTTTAGTGGTAGGTACCACCCATTCCGCTTATTAGCGAATATCCACACCAGGTAACATTTTTTATTTTGTATATGTGCTACGAATCAAGAATCATCCACCAGCGAGTTGAAAGCTCCATCTATGCATTGATATTGAAGTTACCTACTCCCGTCTTGGGATAAAATCCAGATTTGTGTAGAAGTTGTTCAAAATGTTGTTATATTTATAGATCGTATCAATTTGAATAAATGCATAATATTTAATAACAATTTGTAAAAATTTATCAAAAAAAATTCAACTTTGTACTCAATTTTCTCGAAAACTAAGGGTCACATAAAAAAATTTTACTCTACAAAATCAACTCCAAATATTATGTAGATTAACTGGTTTCCCGCTTGTACATGGAGTTTTGTTACACCATGTATTGATGTTATCCCTGTACATAATATATATGACATGTAACAGGTCAGCCAAATAAAATCTGAAAGCTGGGTATTATACCAATACTTTGGAATTGTTTCAGGTGGTGAATCCTACAGAGGGCAAGCGCTGGTACCGCAGTTCCCCTGCCGACCTGTACTACACCCCCGTCCCGTCGCAGAAGAACGTTGTGGAGAGCACCGCCAAAGGGAAGAAGCTGGCCGAGCAAGTGCGGGAGAAGCTCATCCAACGAGGCCGCAGGGCCAGGCCCTTGCCGGAAGATGAGCCCCTGTTACCCCCGAGGTGCCATAAACCAAGACTCTGCAAAATGAAATGTAAGTTTTCAAACATTATTAAGTCAAAGAAGATAGAAGTGTAAGGAATGGATAGCGTTAAGAGCATACCATACCACGTGACTCGCAGCCGCTTTCCACTCGGTTTTTTCCCTGGAATTTAACATTATAGCTATATTATTTATTTATCTACAGAAAAATCCATTTTAAATACATAGTTAAGCATAAAAGGGATAACAAGCAGTAAAAATAAGTGACAGAACATTAAATTGGTGAAGCTTAGACAGTTAGAATAAAATGTGGACACACTCAAGACAGGATCGGGTCTACTTCAGTGAATGTTTGAATCTTGATAGACTTACACTGAAGAAGTCCAGATCCCGTCTTGAGTTTACAATACGACACAATCGAGACAATGTTATGTTTTAGATATCGACTAGATGTGTGTTTGCATCGTCTTATTTTTTAAATATTTTATTTGTTGAAGGAGATACATAAATTATTAAAAATATAAGACGATACAAACACGCATCTGGTCGACATCTAAAAATTGTAAAAAAATCATTGCTCTGATGATAAATTCCAGGGAGAAAATCGAGGAATACAATAGGGTTCTTCCCGATAGCATGAATATCCTTGAAAACGTTATAAATATTTAAAGTATATTTTTACAATTTCAACGATATAAAACACAATGATCAAAAATTTGGTTTTCATTAATAAATTTATGTTTTAAAAACACGAAAATACGAATGATTTTTAACGCCTGTTATTGGCTAATGACGTCATACCCGTCGACCGTGAAAGGCGTGAAATTCGTTCCGTAGTGAGCGCCTATATTGCTGTGACGTCACACCGCATGCGCGCCAAATGGAGGATTTTGCGAGCGATTTGAAAAAGCGCTATTTCAAACCGCGCTAGAAAATTCATATGACATTGTAAATTTTTAAAAAAAAAAAAAAATATTGTAATTTTTCAATCAATTTTTTAAAATAAAAAAATAAAAATTGTATGGGAAAGGGGCCGCTAGTACGCTCTTAATGATAGCATTGTGAGATTTGAAGTAGCACTAAATCAGATAGGTAGATGAATAATAGAACGTAATTCTGGTGTTTTAGATCAGCAGGACAGCACAAGTGGTAGTAGTGCATCCAGTGGAAGTGAATGTGATGAGGCAGACCACGCCATGCAGGAGCTGGTGAGGAAACAGCAACATCCCAGGAGACTACATCCTCACATGTGGTCAGTCTATTATTATTATTCTTCATTAACCTGCTGTGCATTAACATTGCTGTGACGTCACACCGCATGCGCGCCAAATGGAGGATTTTGAGAGCGATTTGAAAAAGCGCTATTTCAAACCGCGCTAGAAAATTCATATGACATTGTAAATTAAAAAAAAAAAAAAAAATATTGTAATTTTTCAATAAATTTTTTTCAATAAAAAAAAAAAATGTGCCCCTGGATGTAGAAGTCGAGGAAGGCCGAGAAAGACATGGCATGATCAAGTAAAACAAGTGCTTGAAAGTGGGCATGTAAGAAGTCGGAATAATCGACGTGCGTGCATGAGGAGATGTATGAATGTGGAGGAAGCAAGAGAAGTGTGCCAGGACAGAGTGGTGTGGCGTTCTATCCTCTCTGCCTACCCTTCGGGGAAATGGCGTGATGGTTAGTTAGTTAGTTAACCTGTCTACCGCCTCTACATTTTGGATACTTACAGCTGAGTAGCCAACATAGAAAGAATGTCGACTGAAATGTCCAGGTTGACTCACTAACTTTAGGGTAAAAAAAGAAAATATCCAAAACCACTGAAATTGAATAAGAATACTATAGTATCTACTGTATTGCGATATTTATTATGTCATTTGATTTGTGTGTATTTTATAAAATTTTGTTTAAAAGTGATTATAACATGTAAAAGGCACGCCTTCTATTTGAATAAAAGAATAAGAATATAACCTTCGATTATCTCGCCACAATACGCAAAGATACTTTCCGAGACAGAATGTATTGAATCGGAAACCCCAAACGGTGTTCATGGCATTTCATTTGAGTAGTCGATCGGGGTTTGAGGCAGGTTAAAAATGTGAAAAGGGAATAAAAAAATATTTAATATTTAATATTATTGATATCCCAACAGAGACAGAGGAACTCTAGAAACGAATGTGGATTATCTATGTGCTTACAAGGGTTATGACCGGTCATTGGCTGGGTTAAGTGACAACTTGATGTATTACAACGTTCCCCATTCCGCCCATCATCTGGTAACCCTATGTACATGACAAATTTCGGTAGTTCTATTAGTATCCTCACAAAACTTTTCACATTTGATGGTATTTTTCGTCATTTTTCCTCACTGGTGACATCTGTTGGGGAAATTGCTAAACATTTGGCAATCAACTTTTTTGGTGTAGGTAAAATCTATCTGAATTCAATTACTTACTAGTAGACACTTGTAAGACGTTGTGATAACAGAGTTTCTCTGTCTCTGTTGGGATATCAATAATATTTTATATAAGCCCAGCATGGGTATAATAATCCAGTAATTTGTCTACAAGTATTTGTACATTTTCAAAATATTGTTAATAAAATATTTCTTAGTATTTGTACACTTTCAAAATATTGTTAATAATATATTGATAGTTTTAAATTTTTTTTTTTTCAGGTATAATGATTCGGGCGAGATGAACGATGGCCCATTCTGCCGCTGTTCAGCTCGCACTCGGAGGCAAGGAATTCGTCACGGAATATACGCTCTGGAATCTCGAGCAGCTCCATGTAATCTAAATACTAACAATGCAGATAAACTGCACCATTACAGGTAAAACTATTAAAAACTAAACAATCTTAGAATCTCAACACCCGTTTCCCTTGAGTGAAATTTTTACTGAATCTAATTTTGTTTGCAGAATAACAATTTCTCCTCCGACAAACTTCTTGATCAAAACATTGACGGTTATCACACACGATGAACACGAGTTTCTATTTTCTGGTTTCTCACTTCTATCGCATTACCCACTTACCAAGTTGCCACCGTGCAAGGTGATAAGATTCAATATCGAATACACTATTCTATACGAAGAGGAACAATCTCCGCTGAATTACACCGTAGATGAGTTGGAGCTTTTTGGTAAGTTGCATACAAGTTTCTTTTCAATTAGGAGTTTAAACCTTTCCCTGTATTCATAATATCAATAGCTAACTATCGTCAACTTCAGTATGTGACTGTATCGGGACAGAAAACTGTACAGTTTCTTTTGTAGTTTGCAAACTGTCCCAGTTAAAGCGAAAACTGTGTGGAATATTGAATGGTCCGCGTGACGTATGGCTGACCTGACAATTAATGTTTTTTATGTAAACGTTTAAGTAGATATTGATATATTGAATGCTTTGAAAAACGTATAGTTAAACATAGTTAATAACAAACCAAGAGAAATATATAAGCTGACCGGTGATCAAAAGGACAAGCGAACGGTTATTTATTTTTCAAATGATTTCATGAATGCACATAGCAATGAGGAAATCCACTGCTACCCGGAAATGAATTTTAAAAATGCTTTCGTGTAGACGCGAATATTAAAAAAATTTTGAAGTGTGATGAAATATCCCAAAAACGCACGCAAAAATAAATAAAAAATGTTGAAAATAGCATTCATTTCAAAATCTTAAACAATGACGTCACTCCTTGTATTTTAGTGTAGTGTTTCCGGTTTCCGTTTTTAAGCCCCCGTAGCCACATTTCAAGAAAGTGGACCGCGTTCCATGGCATTTTAATATGGAATACAATCTTCTATCGCAAAACAAGATGGCCGCCATTCAGTCTCCCTAGAACAGCTGTTAACAGTATATCTGACAGTTGAGTTGACGGTATATAATCTGTGCTCCGGCCGTCCGTCTTGCGTCAGTTTGCATAGAATTTTGACAGTTTTGTTACTGGCTGGAGAAATACCACGCCGTTAGCCACTCGTTTTATGACGTCACTCCTGCAAAAATGACGCACTTAGTATTTATTAGTATTTGGCGCGGTATTTGAAATGTGCAACTTTAAAAAATCGTATATTCATTAAGAACACACAAAAAAAATACAACTTTTTTTTTGCTTAATTAAATAGCACGCTAACAGATTTTTTTTTTTTATAAAACAGTGGCATTGCTAATTGTGATTTTTTCTATCTTTCTCTTGATTTGTTAGATAAAAACTATAATAATATCTTATGATATATGTAATAAATTCTTAAATTTTAGAGGAATTCCTGTTCACTGAGATCCTGGAACTGGTGGACCTTGATATGGGCAAGCGGGACGCGGATGGCTGCTCCCAGTTCCACCTCCTCCCTCGCTGGGAGCGGAGCCTGGGGGACGGCGGGGGCGAGGTGCTGGCCATGTCGGAGGTGCTGCGCCACCTGCTGCGCGCGGGCGGCGAGCTGCTGCCGGCTGGCTGCCACGCTGCGCGCGCTGCACGCGGCTAACGAGAGGGAGTGGCAGACCTTCGTGGACGGAGTGAGAGGTATCGTGAACAGTATCTGTCTGCCCGATCAATAAAGTGAAGGAAATAAATAAAATAAACAAAAATAGGGCACAAAATGCCCAACACTCTTCAAGTTGATCGGAAGACTGTTAATGTCCATCAATATTGCCCGCCTTCTCCATGATGAGTTTTCTGAGGTTTTCTCATCATCTCAGGCAGATGCGGAGAAGTTCCCTTTGGTCCACACCAGATGTATCCCGCCTGATCCCAACACAATATATAAATAATCAAATCATCATCATCATCATCTCAGCCCGTTGAGGTCCACTGCTGGACATAGGCCTCCCCCTGCCGTCTTCACTCCTCCCTATCCTGCGCCGTCCCCATCCACTGTCTTCCAGCAGACTTCCTGATGTCGTCCACCCATCTAATCGGTGGACGTCCTTGAGGTCTCTGGTTCCTCGGTCTCCACACCAAAACGCTTTCGTCCATCTGTCGTCCGTCATTCTGGCTATGTGACCGGCCCATTTCCACTTCAACCAAGCAATTCGCTGCACCACGTCGCAGACCTTTGTCTGGCGTCGGATCCAATCGTTCAAATAATCAAATAAGAACGGTCAATGATAGAAAATCCACTTGATGAAATATAAACCTTGTACATCATAAGCAAGGTAAAAAAATAAATGTAACTCCCATAAAAATAAAAACAAAAACTTTTTAAATCTTTAGGAATGATAGTCACATATCCTGGAAAGAAACCCTGCTCTGTGAGGGTGGATCAACTAGATAGGAGCATTTCTGAAGAGGATGCTAAGAAAGCTAAGGGAAAAAGTACCAACCAGATATATCCAGAGATTGTGCATTTTGGAATTCGTCCACTACAATTAAGCTACACTGGCAACCCAGAGTAAGTCAAGTTTTTTCTCTATAACTCTGAACATCATGTGCACAAAATTACCTAATTTTGATGCATGGTCAGATCTGACTCTAATTGAATATCAGAAAATTCTATATTAACCTTTCACTGCCAACCATTATGTAAGTAGGTCATTTCAAACCACTTCATGTGACACTAACCGACTTTGGTCAACTTTCCTAAGTACTTCTGTGAGGAAAAGAGCTTGCTTTAGAATTTCCATCATGGTGCTTGATTTTTACGCTATTTGTTTTCGATCAAAGTTTTATGAGGTAAAATGGATTAATTTATTTTTTTAAATTTACCAATTTAAATCACAGATGGGGCGAATTATACATACTTAACGAAACTGTGACTTGTGAAATTATTCCGACTTCTTACATGCCCACTTTCAAGCACTTGTTTTACTTGATCATGCCATGTCTTTCTCGGCCTTCCTCGACTTCTACATCCAGGCACAGTCGCATCATATATGTTTTTAGCGGTTCTTTCATCATCCATTCGCTCTACATGACCAAATCAACGTAAAAGACCTTTCTTAATTTTGTCGATAATGCTTATCTCAGCCTTGCATTCTGCTCTAATTTCAACATTAGTGCACCTATCATACATAGCTTATATTCCCACTTTGGAACATTGTATCTTTTGAAAACTGACAATTGATTTGAATTCTCAAAGACAAAGTGTTTTTTCTGGTGCCAATTTTAGTTTTTTGTTTTTTTGCTTAAAATCTTCACTAAGGTATAAGAAAGCTTGGCGGGACTATGTGAAATATCGACACCTGGTGGCCAACATGGCCAAACCCTCATACGAAGACAAGAGAAAGCTGGAGGCTAAGGAAGCTCGGCTGCTGGAGATGAGAACACAAACCAAGATGAAGAGGGACGTCACTATCGCCGTGTCCGCCGAGGGCTTCTATAGAACTGGCCTCATGTGTGATGTAGTTCAGGTGAATTACTTTGCCATATCACAATATTTTAACTGTGACCTCATATAATTAATATAAAAAATGTAAAATGGTTCCCTCAGCACGGGATATCCCAGTGAGGGAACATTATAATTATATTTAAAAATTAAAAACTCACAATGTACAAGTTCAAATAAATACACGCGTTGCAACTGCAATATATCTACATCTACATGTAGATGTCGGAGTGCCAATGCAGTGCTTATGCATCCTTGGGTGTGGATTAGGGAAAGTAGTAGTAGTAGATATTGTGGGTGACAAGGTCACATTCAATTTCACACAATTAACAATATTTTTTCCCCATATGAATACCTCACAGGATAATTACTTTCTATCTCTCTTTTTATTTATTTGATTTGATTTAAAAGTGAAAGAAACGTTTGAGTTCTTATGATATACAAATTTAAGAGCTAAATGCAAAGCATCTAATAAAAGTTGTACGATGATTACAAAATAACATGGAATCATCACTACTTAATAACTTGAATGTAAATTATTTTTTCAAACACGTATCCGATATTCATAATGATCAGTCTGATATCCCTATTGTAATGTATTATAGAAATACCTTTATTATTATTATGTATGTAGCTTTGGTATTTATACTTACATTTGTTCTGTAAAAGCCCCATGGGCGTGAATAAATAAATAAATAAATAAAAATATTTCGATTTTGGGGCGGTTTTCAAATAAGAAAACAGGGAACAGGTTGTGCCGAAGTGGGATTCTAATCCGGAGTCCTCGAATCTACCACTAGACCACAACCCGGTTCATCAGTTGAAATTAAATTTGCTTATATTAATTTAAAAATAAATTTCAGCATGCGCTCTTGATTCCCGTGCTGATCAGTCACCTGCGGTTCCACAACTCTCTCCAGAGCCTGGAAGATATCGTCCACTACAAGTTTGAAAACCGAGCGCTACTGCAACTCGCCCTGACGCATCCATCCTACCGGGAGTACTACGGGACCAACCCGGACCACGCTCGGAACAGTTTGACAAACTGTGGCATACGCCAACCCGAGTATGGTGATCGCAAAATCCATTACATGAACATTCGCAAGAGAGGTACTGCCATATTAACTCAAATTTACATTAATGCTATAGAAATATTTTGTCTTTCGTAGATTTTCTATGGTTTTGGTTTACTTTTGTTCTGTTTTTGGTTTATGGTATATTTTTCCGTACGGCATGTCATTTTTTAAAGACTAGCTTTTGTAAAAATTAAAGTAATTCATTTTCACTTCATGGCCGTAAAAGATAAAAATGACATTTTGCTTAATTTCTCATAAGACGACAGGAACCATACTAATTCACTATGCATACTATGGCTGTAGCATTAGCAGGTACTACCCATTTTCACAAACTATTTAGTAGGTCTATGCATTTTAGCTTGGGTATTTATGCAAACTTTTAATTTAATCATTGAACAAAATATGTATATCTCTATCTGGTATGCTTACCTGTGTATATAAATATAGGCTTTTTTCTATCATTAATAATTCGATAGCATTACATATTCTCACAGCCAATTCCAGTGACATTATTTTAAGTAACTTCTCTTTGAACATCAATAGTCTTATTTGGAGAAAAACTTTCAATCATTAACTTTTTAATGTAAAACAGTACCTATGATTTCAATCTTAGAGTGGGCAAGGATTAGAAAAATGTCCAAAAAAATTAACTTTTTTTAGAAATTCTTAATTTTTGGATTTTTGGAAAGTGGTGTGATTGTTAGTTAGTTAGTTTAGTTAATCTTTACAACCCCCTGGGGTGAAGGGGGCTGGGTGTGTTTATTTACTGTACTGAAGATTTTAATGGTCAATTCATGCCTACCGCGCCATTCACACACATTACCGAACAGTCACAAAAGATGTACACTGACAAATCTGGATTCCGTGGATTTCGTGAACAGCGTAGTATGTTTGAATTGAACCCTTATGTATATTGATAGTATAGTAGGTATATGTCCGCCTCGTAGCATGAGGTCGCGGGTTCGATTCCCATTGGGGTCAACATGAAATATTGATTTACATATGATTTTCATATTGATATTTCATGTGTGATACCTTGGACTGGTACTGAAGCGTATGACTAATCATCTTACCTTCATGTAATAAAATGATCAAGATACACTGCACTTGGTGTACCGACGCAGTGCCCTATTCTCCATTGGGTACGGGCAAGGGAAAGTAGTAGTAGTAGTATATGGATAGTAGACATTTTGTGCTCCAAATAATTCATTACAATTTAGAGTCTGATAATAATATGGTTACCTTAATTCTAACAGGAATTAACGATTAACGATTTTGTAAAAAAATGAGTTACATCCTGTTAAAATTAAGTTAACGATATGTAGTTAGTTTGATCTTATGCCAATGAACATGAGTGTGAGACCATTTTTTATTGGCGTGGCTTTCTTTTTATCCTGCTTAGTAACTTTCAACCCGCTATCCATCCAACAAGCTATCCATTCCCCTATTTCATTCCCACACTGCGCTTTTTTACATGATTTTTTACTATGGTACACACTTGTTCATTGTCAGTGTAATGTATTAACCCCTTGCACTGTAATAAAGCGACACTGTATGTTGCGTTTTAGGCATGGCCGGTAATAACTCATCAACTTTCATCAGTCCATTAATAACTTCAAAGTAAATGAAATAGTGAACATGATGTATATTTTACTTAACAGCGTTAAATTCTCTCAGCTCGCTCTTTTGGCGTAACGGTATAGTTAAAACATATCCTACTTTTAAATTGACCATCGTGCAGGTGTTTAATAAAATCTAAACAGATTTTTTCCCTCGGAATTTTAACAATCATTTTCTTGTTGTAATACTATTATTCAAATAGAACAAGAAACAGTAAGAATTGTTATAGATGAAGAATCATCCGACAACGAAGCAGGATCAGCCAGTGAAGCCAAAGAAGATGTTATCGAAAAGGAGAATGATGAAAATGGCGCAGGTGATATTTCTAATTCCAAAAACAAAGAAAAAAAGTGGAAATTTTCAAATCGCAAAAAAATCTACAAAAGTTTCGTGATGTGCAGACTGTTCAGTAATTTGGCACGTTGAAGAATAAAACTTCATCTCATTTTGTCAGTTTTGTTTGCAGGAACCACTTTAGATTCTGCACTGCTATCACCAACATACCTACATCGCAGTTGCGATGCGTATATGTCAGTAATCGATAAATTACTCAAGCCATTTTACCCATTACCGTCATATGCCGTCAGTGATCGCAGTGCTGCTAGTGTAAAGTCTCGCGTCAATGATTTTACTTTTTCCTTTAACATTGAGAGTTTTGGCCAGTTTTTCAGCATTATTGCTTTAAATACAACACTACAAAAAAAGTAAGGCTATGTAATTGAACTAATAGCTTATTCAGGATGTTGCATTCAATGTCAAGTGTTTTACAGTTCGCAAACTGTTTTTAAAAATATTGAAATAGGTTGAATACATTTCTGCAACCAGTAAGAATAAATTATTGCTAATGTTGCCTTGTTAGTTATGAACACAGGTAAAATAGAAATTGATGTCCGCCGCTTATTTACATTTGGCCTAAGAAGGTAACAGATACACCACAATTTATTATCAAAAAATTTCGGTATAACTGATTATATGTAGCGGATTATTACATTCAACGTAAAAAACCTTTAAAAAAAACTCATTTAACTGCTGCTGTGTTGTAAATGGGAAGCTTGAAAAAATGTATGAAATCGGTGTGTCACAAATAAGATTGAAGAAGCACAGATAACAGACATTAAGTTCTGCTGAATTCCGGACCGGGCAGTTGGATTGAAATCTACTGTAATTTAACAAGATCATTATACGCGTAAATAGATTTGGCGAAGCTTTGAGTTGTGATTAAAGAAAGTATTTAATTTAACTTCAATTAATTAAATTTAAAAGATCATTGGGAATATCTCATTATGTAAAAGAAACCTACGACACCTTTTTTCCTGCGTTAGTTTGCTATATTGAGGTTCTACTGTAACGAACTTCCACAGTGACAGGCAAGATTTTTTTTTAGTTTTTCGGCCACGGGAACAGACTTCAATATGTTAAAAACTAACAATATCTTGAAGTATTATTAGAAAATTCCAAAAAAGCAGCTTGTAATAAGGTGCAATATCACAAATCTCTTTCAAAAGTACAGTAGCTCCCATTAAATAAGCATTTTTTCTTTGTTGAATCAACTAATTTTCTATCTTTTCATCATTTCAATAGCTTTTCGTGCTTTGATAAAATTGGCCAATCGGACATTTTCCATTTTTATGAGAGTTTGCAGTAAAATGTTTGCCTAATATTGTTCTTTTAGTATTTAGATGCTAACAAACCTTACCTTTTTTCCATACACTTGCATTGAAAATAGAAGTATTGCCAGAGTATTTTTGATAATTACCCGTATAAATTAATCAAAGTTATGTATACTTTTCATTTAAACATGTACATACAAATGAAAAAATAAAAATTTCAAATTAACTCTTTATAATTTCAGTGTGTAGCACACCCAGTAATATTGCCTCAGTAAAGTCAGCCATATTTATTAATTAAATTGTTTTTGCGCACTTTATACGGGACCAAAAACTGTACAGTTTCTTGTTCAGAAAACTACAGTCTGTCAAAAGACACGCTAAATAAGTGCGATCGTAAGTTATTATTGTATGTTTACACACAGAAAATTGTTAATTTACCTTAAATAATTGTAAATATGTTATTTGTTTTGTACGTTTTTAAAAGCTTTCAATATATCAATATTTCCATCCAGTTTTGGCTTTATACAGGACAGTCTGCAAACGGCACGAAAAACTGTAGTTTTCAGCCCCGTATAGAGTGCGCTTTAGACCCTGAATGTGGCTCCATTCGAGCTTGCCATGACTTTACTAATCTTTTACTATTTGCGTTTTTAGGTATCAACACATTAATAAACATTATGTCCATATTTGGTAAGAAACAAGAAACTGAGTCTGCTATAAACCACAATGAGAGATTAGAATTCCTCGGTGACGCTGTAGTGGAGTTTCTGTCCTCCATTCACCTGTTCCGGATGTTCCCAACTCTCGAGGAGGGAGGGTTGGCCACTTACCGGGCTGCTATAGTACAGAATCAACATTTAGCTGTGCTAGCCAAGGTAAATATTTTAATTAAATACAATAACATCAATATAATCCATACAGATACATAATAAGCTGAGTCCTGATAAAACGCTTCATTGCAATTTGTCATCAATTTGCTCCAGGCGAATAGTGCTCAGAACCAAGTTAGAATAAAACACTTTGATTTTTTGTCCACTGAGTTTATTTTTTAACACGACATGTTTCGGACACGCAGAACTGTCCATCTACAGGTGTATTTTAAAACTGAAGATAAAATATACAATGAAAAGTTTAGGTACTGACAGGGGTGGGGGAGGAGCTAAGTGTGGGAGGGGTGGTATGGGGTAGGGGGGTCTAGCAAGTGGGAATAAACTAAGTAATGGTGATGTATTTTGAAAGGTTATGTTATTTATTAATATATTATTTGAATTTAAGTTTTTTTGAATTTCGATGTTCTCTAAATTCTTCATTATTTTCCTTTATTAATATTTGAATGTAAAAGTTTGAGATTATGTGAGTGAAAAGAATGATTCGTTTCCATGATATGGTTGGCGAACTCTGAGAAGGTATTTGAAGTTAAGGCCCGGCGATGTTCTTTTAGTCTTATGTTTAAATTTCTAGCTGTTTGGCCAATGTAACTATGGCTGCAATCTCCACATTGTATTTGGTATATGCCATTTTTATTAAGGATATCTATGTGTGATTTCGAGTTATCTAAGTTTTTTCCCAAATTATTTATTGTGTAATATGCCGGACGGACATTTGACGGTAATAATTTTATTCGTTACTGGTCCAACATATAGAATTTTTTGCCAAAATTTATTTTCCGGTATACTACCATTACGTGCTGAATACAAATATGTATTAGACAATTTATTTCTATTTTTATTTTTTAACATTTTTTCTATGACCGTATTATTATAACCATTATTGTTAATATGTTATTTCAATATGTTATTCCACAATGTTCAATATGTTATTCCACAATGTTAACGCCGATTCAATAAATAATAGAATTATAATACAATCATAAGTTAAAAAGTTTAAAAAAGAAAAAAAAAAACATATTGAGCAGCTTCAGCACTACTAACACACCATATATTATATATTGTAAAAGTACATTGGATGTTTCCAGAAACTCGGCCTGGAGCGCTATATGCTATACGCTCACGGATCTGATCTCTGCCATGACCTTGAACTGAGACATGCCATGGCTAACTGTTTTGAGGCGCTCATGGGAGCTCTGTTTTTAGATGGCGGCATCGATGTAAGCATCAAACTAATACATTAAATTACAAAATGCAGCAGTCATGCTTGTAACAGAGGTATCAATGGTGGTCTACGTAGCGTAATGGCTAAAAAAAGCGGACTCACAATGCCAATCAATTCCTGATGAGAACGCAATAATTAAAAGTGCTTTTTCTCAAGCCTGGGTGTTTTTGATGTTGTTTTCCTCTGTTATTAGGCCTCCTGGCTTGTTGAAGTGTTAATTTTTTTATATCTCTGAAAATATTGCTTGCCGCTTGCACAGCGCGGGTGTAAACTGTGCGCCTCTCGATTTAAGCTTAGACTATGATGTTCTCTGCGTAATCTATACAATGATGTTTGTGTGAAAGCACTAAAAAAAAAAAAAATAAAGAATTGATATGCACAACTTGAAATTTTTCTGCATGTCATAATAATAATGTTGAAGAATACTCGCATGCAGTGGGGTCCCTAGAATAGGTAGTATTACTTATATGTGGAATCTTACAAAATGAAGTAATACATTATGATTTGTAAAATACCTTGTATTTCAATAGATTAACAAATGATAATGTTTAAATATTGATATATTGTTATATATGTTTAATGTACAACATTTGTTATTTAGGTGGCTGACAGAGCATTTGCTTTAGCATTGTGGGGAGATAACCCCCTGATGTTAGAAACTTGGAATAGAAGTCGCTTACACTTGCTGCAAGAACAGAGCCACTTGGCGATCGGCGCTGGATACGCAATATCCTTTTCTTTCAAAAGCTTACAGAGTTTGAGGGTTCGATTGGTAAGAATCAAACGTAGAAAACAAACAAAAAAATTTACTAGCGTCAATCCTGCCAAACACCATAAATAATAGATCTGTGGATGTGTGGAATACAGATCGTTCACAGTTATTTTACCTCTAGTTGTTATGTTGGCTAACTTCAGAGCTGTGTTGCCATGTTCACCTTCTAAGATTCACCACTTACACAACATAAGATTATTATCTGAAAAAACTATTTTGTGCATAAATAGAGATAGAAACTGTTTTTTCGATTTCCATAAATAACCTATCTAATTACATACCTATCGCCTATTTTTTACTATTATCGACAAAATTCAATAGTATCGTCTATTTGCATATTTATTATCACAGTATTCTAATTTCCATCACGTTCGGGTAAAATCTTGCACACTGGTAACCCTTCTTACGTACCTGTTGTGGCGGCATTTCTAAATGGAATTTTTCTAAATGTAATTGGAGGAACCTCACAGTCTTTTTCTCTTTCACAAAATTCACGCACTGATAACACAATCTTTCTACCGCTACTTTGAATTATTTTTGGCATGTTGCAAGATGAATTATCACTGTAAGAGAAAAATGCGAGGAGCTTCGTCAGTCGACATTTACAGCAACGCCAACCAAACAATACGACACACTGTAGCTGTCAGAGGTAAAATAAATGTGAACGCACAGTAGGCTACCTCAAGAAATAGTTACAGCGCCATTTGTTAATGCAATCTAAAAATAAATTGGACTGACTCAACTTGAGTTATTAGACCAAAAGAAATGACAGGGGCCAGGATATACCAGCTTATAGCTGCCTGTAATAAAATTATTATTATTATTTAAATACCATAGGAGTATTCTGTGTAAATGTTATACATTTAAAAGTGTTGAGAAATTCTTTGTTGTTAAAATTTTTAGTATTATTAATTTTTCAGGAGTGGAGTTTTAAGCATATTCGACTTTTGGCCCGAGCGTTCACAGATCGCTCAATGGGCTTTACAAATCTCACTCTCGGTTCTAATCAGCGGTTAGAATTTCTAGGAGATACGGTTCTACAACTCATTTCCTCGGAATATTTGTACAAGCATTTCCCGGAACATCATGAAGGGCATCTCTCAGTAAGTTCTACTTAGTATTTTGTATTTTATTCATACTTTGTAAATGTGATATTGTCTTGGAATCTTTTGGACCTATTTATATTTGTCCCAAAGATTATCTCAATACCAGTAGCTCAATCACAGATGACTATTGACGTGATAACGATTTCTCACCATGGATGTTTAACGTTTTCGCAATCACAATGACATCCGTTAAAAGTTATGGATCGGGATTATTATATTTTTTAATATTGCCACATTTTAACCTGATGCTTGGCAACACCTTATATTAAATGTCAAAATTAAAAATATTTACGTTTCGCGACATTATACGTATCGAATAATGTTTAAATACCGCTTTAAAATATGGAAAATACGCCAAAACTGTAAGTAAAGTAAAATAATTTAGTTTTATAGAGTTTTAATTATTTGTGCACAATTTATCATGCCATTTATTTGCTTTAAATCAATTTGAGAAAGCAATAAAACGAAACATTTGCCTTTCATCTATGGTGCTTGGCAACGCGACCGTGATATGAACGTATGTTCATTGTGATCGATCAAATGCTTAGCACGTTTTTAAGCTCGTCGATAATCATTTGTGATTGAGCTACAGTTTGTACAAATGTGTATTGTCAAAAGCTCGACTTTTAGTATTAGGAAATTTCATATTGAATATTGTAAAGAAAATTCAACACCAATTTTTGTATGGACGTAGGATACACATGAATCATATCGGAAGAAGGTTAATTATTTTATATTATTGCCGGCATAAGTTTGCATGCTTCGAAAACATAGTTCATTACTTTGAAATCCCCAGTACTTTTTGTAATATTTTTCTTATATTAAGTTAAAATGTCTGTCTTTCCAGCTATTGAGGAGTTCATTGGTAAACAATAGAACACAAGCAGTTGTGTGTGATGACTTAGCAATGTGTAATTATGCAGTTTATCACAATCCAAAAGTTGAATTGAAAACTAAAGATAAGGCAGATTTGCTTGAAGCTTTCCTTGGTTCACTTTACATAGAGAAGGTAAAAATAAATTGATGGGTCAATAACGCAAAAACATCTACAAAATTGCCAACTTTTTTCTACA